>WAAG01006259.1:117-19545 GCA_013390105.1 Tichodroma muraria
CCCCAGGGCCCTGTGCAGCCCCAGCCCCCAATTCAGCCCCAGTCCCCAATGCAGCCCCAGCCCCCTGTGCAGCCCCAGCCCCCTGTGCAGCCCCGGGGCCCCATGCAGCCCCAGGGCCTTGGGAGAGGGACAGACACCGGCCAGAGGGGGCCACCACGGGGCAAGATCTGCCCTCAGAGCCGTGTCCCCTGAGAGAGGATGCAGCCATCGCATACCCTGCTGCCCTTCCCAGAGTCAGGGACATGAGCTGCCTGGCTGCACCTGCTCACAGCACCCCTGTGCTGCTGGCTTGGGGGCAACCAGGGCGAGGAGCCTCCTAAATCCTGTGTGTCCCCTCAAAGCAGCCCAGCCCGTTCCTCAGACTGGCCCCCCCAGCTGCCAGCAGCACTGCTGTGCTGCACGGTGCCAGGCACCTGCACAGCGCTCAGCGAGGCCACAGAGGCCCAGCCCCGCCCCAGGGAACATTCTGCCCAAAACTGGGGGTTGAGAGCTGCCTGTGGAGACAGGCACCGGCACGGTGAAGGCGAGCAGGGCTGGAGCAAGCGAGGAGAAGAGGGAATTTTACCATTGCGAGGTAAAATCGACGAACTCCGCTGAGAACTTCTCGGCTGGGAGCTGCGGCGAAGGCTCCTCCACCACCTGCTTGAGCTGCTGGAAGGGCGTGCCCCAGGAGTCGTAGGGAAAGCGCAGGATGGCCAGCTCGATCTGGGGACACAGAGCCCAGGCCTCAGGAGCGGGGCTGGACGCCCCACAGCCCGCCCACCCCACAGATTTGGCATCGCCGCGTGCCCACCCAGGGGTGTGTTTCTGTAGGCTCCGCACAAAAGCGGTGGTTCAGCCTGGAGATGGGAACGTTCCAAAGAGATCTTAAAGCCCCTTGCAGCACCTAAAGGGGGATTCCAGAAAGGAGGGAGAGTGAATTTTTACATGGGAAAGCAGTGATAGAGCAAGGGGGATTGGTTTTGAACTAAAAGAGAAGAGATACAGATTAGATATTAGGAGGGAATTGTTCCCTAGGAGGATAGGGAGGCACAGGGTGCCCAGAGTAGCTGTGGCTGCCCCTGGATCCCTGGAAGTGTCCCAGGCCAGGCTGGATGGGGCTTGGACCAGCCTGGGATAGTGGAAGGTATCCCTGCCCATGGCAGGGGGTGGAATGGGATGGGCTTTAAGGTCCCTCCCAACCCAAACCATTCCAGGATTCTACGATTTCCTCACCCCACCTGGCCACAACATATTGCTTATCCTCCCCCAGCAAACAGGAGAGGCTGGAGGAGACCCAGCCAGCTCCACATGCAATCCCCTGTCACCCCCGTGTCAGACATTCCCTGGGAAAGGCTGGGAGTTAACACCAGCCCCACCCTGCACAGGGTAACTGTGCTGTGAAACCACTTCGGGAGCAGATGGATTCCTCCAAAACGCTGCTCTCCCGAGGGCACCTTTGTGAATTGCTGAGTGCTGGGAGGATTTTTGTGCTGGGAATCCAACCTGCTCCGATTCCTGTGCCTTAGCCCATGCTGCCATCTCCCGGCAGCTGCAGCCTCCACGTCCCACAGCAGCGAGGAGCTGACCAAGCAGCTCCCTCCTCCTTCCCTTCAACCCTCCCACCCCGTGCCACCAGCATCACTGTGGGCAGGAAAATGAGTCCATGAGCCACACCGAGCCCTCCTGGCCGCCCTGGCAGCCCCCAGGTGACCCTACCATGGTGATCCCCAGGCTCCAGATGTCGGATTTGACGCTGTATCCCTTCTGGTTCAGCTCCGGGTTAATTCTCTCAGGCTGCCAACAGAGACAAAGGTGGGTGAGGAGCAGGGATGGCCCCAGTGCCCTGCCCACACCCAGGGAGGGTCTCTCAGGGTGGCAGCCCAGCACCCCTTAGCCCACACCAACCCCTTGCCCTCCTGGTTGCGCTGGGCCCAGCTGGGTCCCATCCTCACCAGGCAGGGCAGGCAGTGAAATGGGTCACCAGAAACAGGTGGCACCTGCACCAGGGGCTGGGCTGGCGGAGCTGACCAGGCACAGCTGGCACAAAGGGGCTTACAAGCCTCAGTTCTCCAGGACTGCTTTCACCCTGTTCAAGAGGTGATCCACAAAGGGTGAATCCTGCACAGCAGCTCCCAGGAGCAGCCCGAGGGAGCCAGTCCCTGCAGACTGTTTCTCCTCCCCATGCCAAGTACTACTGTCCCCACAGGGCAAATGGCAAACAGGCAAGGGAGAGCAATTCCAGAGCCCTCCCCAAAGTCACAGGCAGGCAAGAAGGCAGCAGGAAGCCGTGCCCAGGAGATGTGATCTGAGCCACGAGATCTGTCTCCCCTCCCAAGGGGATTGTATCCCTTAACTTCAGGGCTGCGTCTTCCCAAAGGAATCCCCAGGACAGATGCCGCAGGCCGATCCTTCCCCCCGGGCTCATGTTCCTTTGGCTGCTCCCCACGCAGCTTCTCAACTTACAGCCATGTAGGGTTTGCATCCTGCATCCATGGTTTTAGCAACAGAGTCAACGAGGTAACCGCTAATCCCAAAATCGCACATTTTCACCTGCCCCTGCGTATTGATCAACACGTTAGAGGGCTTTACATCTGCAAGAAGGAACACAGACCACAGTCACTGTCACGTGCGGGTGCCTGGGCCAAGCCACAAGCAGCCACAGAGGGTCCTATCAGCAGAGGGCAGCCAAGGAGCCCAGCAGAGCCCAGCAGAGCCCAGCGCTCCAGGCGTGCCAAAAACCCGCTGGCTGCGGCTGTGGCGCGTTCAGGTGACAGCCTCGCGGGGCTGTCCTGTGTCCTGCCAGAGTCCCCTCGCTCACACAGCCCCCGCTCTGCTTCAGGGGAGCAGGGGGTGACTCTGCACCTCGCCATCACATCCCGCTGCTCAGGGAAGGTCACGGAGCTCGGGGAGCTCACGGGGAGCAGCCCCGCGGGGCTGGGGGCGATTCCACGGGGTGTCTGCAAAGGGCTGGAGCTCTGGCAAGGCCCCGTGGGTCTGGAATCATGCCAGCACCAGGAAAAACCCACGGGGGAAGGATGTGGGGCAGGAAAGGGTGAAAGGGCTGCAGGGGAAGGAGAGAGCAGTAAACTGAGACAAGGATCAGAGGTTCAGAAACGGCCTCTGATTTTAAGGATACAAAGCCCGACTGCAGCGTGAGCAGCAGCAGGAGAGTGGGAGCTCCACACCCCATGGAAACCATGCCAGAGTCTCATCTATCTATTACTGCCAGATTTAGCTCTTCCCATTGTGGCTTTACAAATCCCTGGTGTGTTCATCAGGCTCATGAGGGCAGCTACAATCCCCAGCAGAAAGGGAAATTAAGGCACCCAGAGATGCCAGGAAGGGATACCCAGGAGAGCATGGAGGTGTTCTGCAGAGCAGGCAATTGCTCTGTGAGGCTAATCCCAAATGGAATTTCAGCACAGGTGACCCTGTTTTCTCTGGAATGCACCAAAGGGAGCAATCCTTTCCCTGCTGCCACCCAGAAATAACAGATCACTTCCTGAAGATTCTCTGTCTCCACCTGACAAAGAATTAAATGGGAGAGCTGAAACAGCCTTTGAAGGACACCAGAAGCTGTGTTTGAGTCCTGCTTATTAGAACTGTGGCTTTACAGCTCGTTAACATCTGCTATCTAATCAGCATTCTGCAATCAAAAGCCTCAGGTATCCAAAATCCTCACCCATCTGCTGCTATACTGAAATAAGACAATTTTCAGTGGAAATCAAACAAGTGCACACAGAAACCCAGCAGCCAAGAAGGGCTTTCCACCTCCTGTGATACAGAAGGCAGAAACTCCACCCCCAGCCAGAGGAAGAATATAGCCAGTGCCACTGCCTGTTCCAGCTGAACTCTGCTGCTTCCCAGGCACTCACACACTCCAGGGAGGGCTCTTTCCTCCTCATGACAAATTGAAAATGACACTTTAAAAATAAAGGTGTCAAGCAGCAACTGCAAATTTGTTTCTGAGTGTGTTCACGGCAGCTTTGAGATGCTCCAGAGGGGAAAACATCAGAAGAGTTTAAGGAGGGAATTAATGATTTCGTTTGAGGCTGGTTTAGGTGTCAGACTGCTCTGCTGCACTGGTGCCCAGGGAAGCTCATGGAAGGGGTGAGGATGGCTGGAGCAGTGCAGGAGGATGAGGCTGGCAGGGAGATCCTCTCACTGCACAACGGCACAGGGCCGTGGAGCTGGGGGACAAACCCGGGCAAAGCCTGCTCCAAAGCTTTGCGAGGTCAGGGGGAAAAGCCTGGCTGAATTTCACCCAGGTGATGAAGCACACCATGGGTTTAGGGGAAAGCAACCCCAGGGAAACGGCCCTTCCTCTGCCAGCCCTTTCCCCTCCACTTCAGGAAAACACTGGGAGCAGCAGGCAGACTTTAAGGAGCAAACGAACAGCAGCCATCCCCTCTGCCTGGGTTTTGCTACAAGTCATGAGATGCTGGGCAGTATCTCTGCTGCCCAAGGCTCACTTCATCTCAGGTACTTTGGGAGCCCTTGCCAGGCTGAGAGCAGGGCAGTGTGTGCCTGGCACTCACCTCGGTGGATCACGGAGAGCTTACTGTGGAGATGTTCTAGTGCTTTTACAATCTGAAACGACAAATCCAGAGTCAATCACAGCTGGCTGCACCACGAGGAGGAGGAAATGATACCTGGCTTCACACTCAGACCGCCTGGAGGGCAGGAAAACCACATGCCCCATGAGTCCTGCACCCTGCCAGCAGCCTGAGGTGTTGGTGCGTACCCAGGGACCTTCCTGGGGGCTCCAGGACCCCAATGAGAAGGAAAAGGAGCTGCAGGAGCCTCCCCCCACCTCACACTGGGCCATCTCTCCATCATGTGTGTGGATGGGCACATTTATGGCTTAGAGATAACATCAGACCAGACATGTGAGGCCAGCTGTGGGAATGGCCACATGGGCTGGCACATGGACCACCCTCTTCCTGGTGCACCCACAGCAGGGAGCTTGGGTCAGGCAGGACTTGGCTTAGAAGAGTAACTTCTAAGTAACCCTTCCCTCCCCTCCTCTCCCTGCTGCTACTCACAGAGACTGCGATTTTCCCCAGGATGTCCTCGGGAATCGTCAGGCCTTTGTCAATGACATGTTTGTAGAATTTGTCCAGTGAGGTATCCATCAGCTCCATGCAAATCCACACGTCTCCCTGGAGAGTAAAGCAAGCAGATACCCAGATACTGGAACAAAGCACCTCTTTCTCCCTTCCCTTCCCTTCCCTTCCCTTCCTTTTTTAAAACCCATTCAGCAAAGCTGTCCTGGGCTTTCTTTCCCCTGCTCTGGAATTCAGTGCTGTTCACATTCCCTTCCATTTAGGGTGTACTCTTCCCAAAGCAGAGCCACGGTGATTTAGGAGCCCAGAAAGTTATCAGGAACTGAGGCTCCCAATGCCCAGCCAGGAAAAGTTCAGCTCTGCAGAGCTGTGCTTAAAGCTCTTCAATAAATCCTGCTGCTCAGAGCTTTCCACGCTTTTCCTCCACAAGGATGAGACCAAGCCAGGGCAATTTTAACGCTGTGGGACCAGGCTGTGAGCCGGTGGCTGTCCCACACTCACAGCCACAGGAAGTGACACATCCTCAGGCCAGGACTGAGCAAATCTCCGTGTCCAGGTGGAGATGAAATCCCTGGCATTTGGAGGAAGCCCAGGAGTGGGAATTCAGCCCTGAGAAGCCTCACCTCTCGGAAAAGTGCCCCGTAAAAGGTGACGGTGAAGGGACAATCCACCGTCCTCATGGAGATATCCAGATCCATCAGCAACCTCTTCTGCTCCTGGCTGTTCACCGTGGCTCGGATCCGCTGGAAGACAGAGCGTGTCAGGGGTGGCTGCCCCAGGGCCTCGGCACCACGCCTGGCCCCTCGTGCCACCCCTCTGCCACCACCTTTGCCACAGGCACGCCCCCAGCCCAGCAGGAGCAGCCAGGGGTCCTCCCAGCACTGGTGGTTTTGCTCCTCCCTGCAAACACCACTCTTTATGCAAGAGCCAAAAGAAAGAAGCGGCTTGGGAGAGGAGAAAGGAGCAGGAAATCAAATTCCAGGCTGGTGGAAAGCCGGGACTTTTGGAGTCCAGTGGACATCTGTTCCATCAGCACCCTTTGGGCACAAGAGAGGGCCCCAGCCCTGCACCAGAGCCCATGGGTGCCCCACGGCTTTGGAAAAGGGGCATTTCCCGGTCTCCTCGGAAGAGAGGTCCTTGGTGTGAAATACCCAGAGAGCCTCAGCTGCCAAACACCACAACAGGGCAGACACAGGTCACACACATCGTCCAGGCTCCTGGACCAAAGCCACTCGAGGTCAGTTATGGGACAGAATTAAACTGCTCAGCATCACAGAGAGCCTGAATGCTCCTGCCATGCCCAGCTGAGATCTTCCATCACCCTCAGAGAGGTCTTTGGCAGTTTGGTGAACACCAAAGCAAACAAAAAGATCAAATGCAGAGCACAGAGGCCCTGGGACCTGGCCCAGCCAGCATCCACAGCAAAATCTACCCACAACTGAGGAGCAAAGAGCTTGCTCAGAGCTTCCAGATCTTTTTCTCTTACTCTGAAAGGAAACTAAAATTCAGCCAAGCAAAAACTGGTCCTTCCCAAACTACAATTTTTCCCATGACCATTTCCCTAATCTCCAAATTTATGAGTCTAAGCTGTTGTTATGAAAACTTTTCATGATAGTATCTACAAGCCTGCCATGAGTCAAGATCCCACTGCGGCAGGCAAAACGTGAAAATCCCAACAAAAACTTCCTGTTCCAAGGAGTCTGAAAAAATCCCAGATGAAGAAGAGTCTCTTGTGAAATTAGACTTACTCTTCTTTATAATTATGAAGTGAATCTGAGGGGCTACAGCAGAAAAAAGTATGTAAATTTGTATGTATGTATATTTAAAAAATGATGGTATATCGAATCCTGTCGTGGTTTCAGTTCATGATTCAGTTTAATCATATGTCAATATTAAACAGTGACCAATCAGGGCCAAACCAGGACAACAGGCAAACAGGAATACTGTGGATAAAGGTGAACAGTGTGACTGACGCACTACAATGCTGGAGAATCCCACTTCTAAAACACCCCCCTTTCCTTGGGTAAATAACCTTTTTGGTACCTCTTTTCAGGTCAGTAACCCAAACCTCCCTCGGGCCCTGCGTGCAAAGAGGATTTCATGAGGAAAGCAGCAAATCTCAGGGAAGGAACAAGGGGGATTCCAAGTGTGCCCAGCACCCCAGAAAGGACAGGACCCCCCCAAGGCTCACTCTACCTTCACTGCCATGATCTGCCCGCTGGGCATGTGCCGCATCTTCTCCACCACCCCGTACGCACCTCGTCCCAGCTCGGAGATGGGCTCCAGGTCATCGGCCTTCACCTCAAAGTTCTGGGGGACAAAAGCCATCAGTGGCCCCTGGGTGTTTGCTCTGGGCTCTGCCCCCCAAGGGCAGCCCCCCCCCAGCTGAGGTAGCTCCCAGCCCTGGGGGGCTGCAGGGAGGATCAGCCCCCACCACAGCCACCACGGGGCTCTGAGGGGACGTGTCTCGTGGGCCCGTGTCACAAAATCACAGTCACGGCACGGGCAAGGGTGGAAGGGACCAGGCTGGGGCCATCTGGTCCGTGCTCCCTGACCAGGCTGTGTTGAGGAGCATCCTGAGCAGGGCAGGCACAGCAGGACCCTTCCTTCCCCGGGACGCTCTGCCCCACAGCCACCCACACCCCACTGTCACGGAATCATGGAGAACAGGACCACAGAGTCCTCTGAGCTGGAATCATGGAATGGTTTGTGTGGGAGGGACCTTAAATCCCAGCTCATTCCACTGCCTGCCATGGCAGGGACCCCTTCCACTGTCCCAGGCTGCTCCAAGCCCCGGTGTCCAGCCAGGGGGCACTGCCAGGGATCCAGGGGCAGCCCCAGCTGCTCTGGGAACCTGTGCCAGGGCCTGCCCACCCTCCCAGGGAACAATTTCCTCCTAATAACAATCTAACTCTACTCCTTTTCCTTTTCAATCTATTTCCCCTTGTCCTGTCACTCCATGGTCCTGTCCTGCCCCTCCCAGCCACCTTCAGCTGGCAGCACTCTCAGCCTCTCCATCCTCTGAGGGCTGGGACAGAAAACACCACAGCAGCTTCTCCCCAGGGAATCGCCTTCAATCTTACTTCATTTCATTTTCTTTCCATCCTCCTCTTACCACAAACAAGCACGGAAACATCCCCAGGTATTTTAAAGCTTATTTCTCCAGACCTGCAGATGGGCCAAATACCAGCTGGATGTTTTCAAACCAGGGAGGATTTGTTTCGTCCACCATTATTTTCTCCTGCCTTTATACAAAGGATGAATCTGTATGGACTCTGCATCCCTGCCCTTTTCCTTTCTGCCACGATATTGTGCAGCCACTATAGTAGTAGTAGCAGTAGTAATAATAATAATAGTAATAATAATAATAATTTTGATGTTTCAAATCTGCCTCTGCCACTAAACCCAGCCACTCTGCTTGCTGCAAGCATAACCCCATCAGCCAGTCACCCTGCAGTGGGTGAGGATGCACTGACTCCCAGGGAATAACCCCACACGGCTTTTCGCCGGCGCTGCAGGAAAAACCCTGCAGCCTGCAATGAAAAGAGAGCAGGGAGACACTCTGGGAATGTTCACAAGGAGCCATGACTAACATTTTGGAGTCACAGCAGAGATCTGGGCATCTCTGACTGCCTGACTCGGCTCCTGCTGTTCACCAGGAGCCTCCCCAAAATCGCGCTTGGAGCGTTCTCCTCAAACCAGCAGAGCTTAAAGAGAGAGCAGGGAAAGCGGCTTCCCCTTGGATCAGGGCGAGCGTGGGGATGCTGGTGTCCATCCTAAAGGAACCTGGCTGGTAAACAGGTCACAGATCCATGGCAAATGCAAGCCAAGGCGTGCCAGTCCCTGTGAGGCAGCCACAGGTCATGCCTGGAAACAGCCTGAGCCCTGGGGCTGCGAGTGTGGCTCCCTCTGCCCCGTCCGGCCCGGCCTCACTGCCCCTGGACGGAGCCTTTCTGGAGCTCTGGAGCCTTCCCTCATCCCTGCGACTGCAGGGGAGAGGTGATCTTCTTGGAGCAGGCATTTTCTCTGCCTCCGTGCTGCACCATTTTGCATCTCGCACTGTTTCCACCTCCCAGCCCCTGCTCCCAGCCAGGGGAAATACAAAATCCAAAATGAAAGGAAAGCCTCCAAAATCAGGCACCTTAAACCACTATTGGATTAGCATTTCACTGCATAAATCACCTCACCAACGCCTATCTTTTGCACCTCATAAATTTATTGTCCAGCTTTAAAGTGCTTTTTGAATTCTGCTCTGCCTTTTTCTCCTGTCAGAATAACTGTCTTGGGGTTTGTTTTTTTCCCTGATACTTTTTTTCATCCAGGTGGACTGGTTCCCATGCTGTCAGAAGGATCTGCTTCCAGGGCAGGAACATCTACCCTGCGTTCGACTCCTGAGGAGATGACCTTCAATATTAGCAAAGAGAAATATTTTGGGTGAAGGCTTTAAATCAGCAAAGGGACAGCAGAGGAGAGCGAAACAACTGTGTTAGCAACCCCTTTGCTTTATAATGGTTATTTCCAGGGGATTAGCTGCACCTTAGTGCAGCAAGGAAGGAATTTCCACGGTGGAAAGTATGCAGGGAGCCCACGTGTCATGGGAGGCTAAGGGTGAGTGCTGGGGGCACATTCAGCAGGGCAGTGCCAACCAGCAGCTCCAGCTGGCCATGGGGCCACCCTGGGGTCCCACCCACACAGCCCTGGCTGCAGGAGCACAAACACCACGTGCCACTTCGGTATTTATGGCTGGACGTGGCTCACAAGCCCCCAGAGCTCACGAGCTCCCAGGTTGGATCTTCTCGGCTTTCATTCCTCCAGCAACTGTTTTCTCTTTCAGGTAAAACGGGCTGTGTTATTTAGAATAGCTGGTATTTCGTTATCTGCCCTTTTTGGGGGCGGCTGAAGTGAAGCAATCCCACAAGCAGCCAGCCCAGGGTGGTCGTCTGGTCCCAGGGGTCTCCCAGTCTTACCTCCTCACCAATAGAGATGCAGGCTTTGGAGTCCAGATCTCTGGGTGGCCTGCATGAATGAAAAGGGAAAAGATTTGAAATATTCCCTCCAAAGATCAATTTTCCCTCAGTGAGTAAATCCAACCCCCAAGCCATCCCCTCACGCCTTCAGGCCAGCAGCCCCTGCAGCCCTGAGCTTTGCACGATCAACAGATCCACAAGTCACCCAAAAAGGGCTCGGGAAAAAAGCTGCTGGAATTGGCATTTCTCACACCCAGCCCCTGTCCCTGCAGGAACCCAGAGGGATTCACTGTGAAATCAAGTGGCAAGCACCAAACCTCTGCCAGCCTGTATGAAAAACGGATTAAATGGGCAGGGACATCTAACCCTGCTATTAGCCATCACCTCAGTCACACAGCACAGGTTAACAGGTTAAAACACTCAATCCTCCCAGAAGCAAAGAAAGCCAAGCAGGCAGGAGTTGCACAAAGTGCCTTAAAAACAGATGGATTCCTTCTGCAAGGCTGAGTAGGCAGGGAAGGGGACGAGTTTTTATGCCTTGACCTGTCACTCAAACTGGAGGCCAAAGTGCCACACCAGTCGAAACTGGGGGCCCATTCTGGTTTTTATCTCTTCCTGCAGCATTAAGCAGCACATGGGACACGGATGAGTAGAAGGTGATGGGCTGAGACCCCCTGAGAAATGCAAGGGTTGTGAAATTATCACAGAATCCCAGAATGGTTTGGGTCGGAAGGGACCTTAAAGACCATTTAATTCCACTGCCTGCCATGGAGTCCCTCCTCCCCCTTCCGCTGTCCCAGGGTGCTCCAAACTCCATCCAGGCTGGCCTTGGGCACTTCCAGGCGCCAGCCAAGGCTGGAAGGCAGCTGGGCTTCGTGGTTTGCTTTTCATTCTGCCTCAGTGCTAGCAGACTTACGTGGAGCTTGTCTGTGGTTGCTCAAATGCTTCTTTAGGAATTTTCAGCCCAGGGTTTCTCTTCTTGCCTGCGAAACAAGAGAGAGGCAGAGTTAAAGAAAGGCACTTTTTTGTTGTTGTTATGATTTGTTTGGGGTTAATTTGCAAAACACAGCTTGTCTGTATTTGTTGACCTTATTTAACAGAAATGCCCAGCCAGGCTGGTGGGGCAGACTCAGGGCACAGAGTTCAAACATAAAGTGCCTTTGTTCAGCAAGGTTTCATTTAAACCTGCGAGCTCTGGCTGCCAACTTGGTCCAGAAAACAGGCAAGAGCTCTGGCAAAGGCAGGCCACGAGAACATGCAAAGGGAAAGGTATTTCTCCTCCTACCCACATAGGATCCCTTCAAACATTTCTCAGATTTAAAACCGTTCCAGATACATAACTTCAAACCCTGGCAGGATGAAACATCTTCTTAAAATTGCATCTGAAAGTGCAGATTCTGATTCTGTTTAACTGCATGTTTCATCTCCTGGTCATTAAAGTTATGCAAAGCCAGCAAAAATAAAGCAGAATTCAAGTTTGCAGGCTTCAAAGCCACTTGTTTCTATTCACACTGACCAGCCAAGCTTTTCTGAGCTGGATGCAGCTCAAGATCTGAGGCAGCTCAGCTGCAGCTCTCCTGGAAAGGGGGTCCAAACCAACAGCCACGAGAGCCAGGCAGAGCAGAGAAACACAAGAACCTTTTTATGACTGCACAGATCCAGCCCCATTTCAGCACGGGGACTCGAATTCATGGAGAAAATAACCTGGAAACATCAGTCAAACCCCAAGGTAAACATCTGGCTGCTTGGCTGGTAATAAAATCCCTGGTCCATCCCCCCAAAAAAGGCACGAGCATCAGATTTAGGTATTCAACATTTTTAATCCAACAATTTATATTAATTCCTCTTTCTTTTAAGCAGGAGCTTTATTCTCTGCTCCCAACCCTCTCCAATACCCTCTTGTATTGTGCTCCAATACCCTCTTGTATTTCCTTTTGACACATCAATAGATGCCTGTGCATCCCAGTGCCAGAGGGGTGCTGGATCAAAGAGCGGGCACCCAGGATGGAAAATGACCTTTATGAATCAATTAATCAATTCAGATTAGCAACTTTTGTTTAGGGTTTTGGGTTGTTTTGGTTTTGGGGGAGTGGGGATTATTTGTTTTTGTTTGGGAGTTTTTTTAAGTTTTTGGGGGGTTTTGTGGGGTTGGAGTTTTGTTTTGGAATGGTTTTTTTTTTCATTTTTAGTGGGGTTTTGGTGAGCTTTTTAGTTTTTTTTTTTCCTTGATGAGATGCTGCTCTCTCCTTTTGACGAAGTCATTCCAGGATGGGACAGGCTGCAAGAACCCAGCTGACATCTCGTGGGAACAGCATTTATTGGAACCCCCTGTGCACACTCACTGCTGGGATTAGAAATCAACAGAGCTGTGAATGTACATAGCAAAGAAAAATTGGAAAAAAAAAAGCCAATTCTCTGCTCCCAGGAGCTCCCAAGCTCACACAGGAAAAGCAAAATAAAAGCAGCAAGGTCATGGAGAGCACAAAGAACAGCTCTGAGTTTTCCCAAAAAGTAAAAGCTGGTGCGTAAAGGAGCAAAAACCATTCTAAAAACCAGTGGAGGAATTCCTACAGTGAGCAGAGCTGCTCTTTGACCTTTTTGCTTCCAGTTTTTCAGTTGTATCCAGAAGGCAGCAGTGAGGAGCAAGCCCTGCTGTGCTGGCTGCTCCAGATTCCCCTTCCTGCCCAAGCGGTGCCAAGAGCACCTCGGATCCGTGGGATGTTAAACGGGGAGAGGTGTTCTGGATGTTGGCACATTACCCAAGAAAAGGACTCTCAAAAATACAGGTCTGGCAGTACAGGCAAACAAAATCCCTGCTCCTCTGGCATTTTCCAAGCTGCTATCCCAGCGACCTCCCTGCCTCCTGTCTGCATCCTCAAGGAAACGAGAAAGGCACAGGAAAAGCACCTTCAAACTGATTTTGCCCGTGGAAAAGAAGACACAAAAATCCACCAAATTGCCTGTGGAGGAACAGCTTCTTTTAGGGCCGAACTGTCCCTACTAGCAAATCAAACAAGAAACAGGCACCAATTTGCTCTGTTATTCCCTTTTTTCCATTTTATCCTTCATGGCTTTGCTTGCACCGCCCCATGTGCTGTCCCTGAGCCTCAGGAACCTGCTCTGGGAGGGAGAAAATGAACCTGCTGGAAATGAAGCTGATTTGAAGTGGACCCAGGACAGGCTGTGCAGTGCTGAATCCTACTGTGGTTCACGAGTGGTGTCAGCAGAACCGGGGAGCAAAATGCCAAACCCAAATAAACATTAAAAGCCTTTCCTCCTGGGGAAATAAAACCTGCACTTTGGGGAGTTTATTTTCCTTGTCTCTTCTCCACAGAAGACAATATTTTGAAACTTTGCCATTTTTCTGAAGCACAATCTGTCCGTGCATTCGAGCTGCCAAGGCACAGGCAGAGTTTAACATTCTTTGGGGTTTTCTTTTCAAGAAAGCAGAAAGCAACAACAGTAGCTTGAGTAAGACATGGATTTCACGATGGCACCAGGAGGAGGGATGGGAAATGGGAACTGCCATGGCCAGGACTTGCACCTGCAGCACCCAAAGGTGCTGAGGGGGGATGTGCTGACTCTATGGTTATTTAATGAATCCTGGGCTGAAAACAGGAAATTTCATGTCTTTTAACTGCATCAGGCCAAATTTCTGAGCTCCTTTTCTTCCAAGATGCAAAGCACTCGTCTCTCCGAGTGATCCTTGTGATTCAGCCTGATCCTGAAGTGCCACTTTGCAGAGGGAGAGGACCCATGGCCACGGCTCAGGTGCAAAACTCCCAACCCAGCTGGTTCTGGCAAAACCAAGGAATTAAGATTATTTCTTTTGAGTCCCAGCCACCCTGGAGATGCCCAGCAGGAGAGAGCTCTTCATGCAAAGCCTTGGTGTGCAAGTGCAAAGGGCATCTTTTATCCACAGCTCAGCTCCACTCTGAGTGGTTTGCAGGAAGCATCAGCAATCCTGGGCACGGCATGCCTTGAAACCAGGAACAAGCAGCAGAAGCACCCCTGCAGGAACAGGCTGCAGTGGGATGCAGGAACCAGGATCCCCTTCACCCCGATCCCCAGCTCCAGAATTCAACAGTGCAGCTCACACGACTGACTTTCTCCCCAAACACAAACACACTTAGAAGGCTTTTTTTTGAAAGGAAAAGAATAACTGGAAGCCTCACGATCAGTTCTGTTCGATAGGAATTGCCAAGCAAGTGTCTCACTGTCAAAATCAAATCCCCCAGTTTGCCAGAGCAGACGTCGGCTTGGGGAGATGACGCCGCATTAGAATCATCTGCACAGGAGCTCCAAATGTGGGGGCAGCTTAATAACACACGAAATTGGATGGTACCTGTTCCATCCACCAGAAAACCAGTATTTTCCACAGCGTTTTTATGAATCATTACTATTTTTAGGTTTGTTTTCCTGGACAAAACCACCGCATGTGTTTATCTGCCGGTCTGTGTCGCTTGTGGCAAGTGCAAAGGGGCCCATTTCAGCCCCATCTGACAGAGAAACTGAGCTTTTGGAGATTGCAAATCTGAGGAAAGCAGGTGATTAAATAAAGGAGTCCCCAGCTCAGGGACTGAAACACAAAAGCCAGCCATGGCAGGCACCAGGTATCCACAGGGGCTGCAGGTGCCTCAGACACCAACGTAACAGCACAGGGCTCCATCCCGAGGCACAAACCACCAGTGCAGAGGGCTTTTGCTGCAATCCCCTGGAATCTGCAATAAGGAAAGCCCCAGAGAACCACCACACACAGCACAAAGAGTAAATGTGGCTCCTTCTGCAGAAGGTTCTGCTGGTGGCTCAGCAGATGGGATCGTACATCTGGGTGCTGCTCCCCAGCACCCAAAATCCCATGAATTTTCTGTGTCAACAACCCCTGGAGCCTTGCTGGTCCCTGAGCCTTCGAGCTAAAGCTCCTTTGAGAGCTCTCCCTGCAGTCTGGCACATGGAGACATCCACAAGCGCTTGACTTAAAAGCCAAGTTTGAAGAATAACTGAGGGAGAAAAAACCGATCCTGGTTTGGAGTGATGCTGAGAGACATCTCCAGAAGCCAACTTTGATAAGCAAAGCTTCCAGGGTATCTGTGACATTAAGCAGAAGCTGAAATCTACTTTCTTTCAGAAAAAAAATGACCCACAGTGAAGACTGAACCGACTGGTGTGAAGAAGGTGCCACCTTTGCAGAGCCCTTCTTGCAAGTGCACTGCTCAAGGCAGCAGTTCCACCTCAGGATGAGGGGAAACAGCCTCAAGTTGTGCCTGGGGAGCTTTAGATTAGAAATTAGGAGGAAATTCTTCACCAAAAGGCTGGTGAGGTGTTGGAAGAGGCTGCCCAGGGCAGTGGTGGGATCACCATCCCCGAAGGGTTCAAAAGATGCGGCACGTGGGGACATGGTTTAGTGGTGGGCTTGGAATTGCCGGGTTAATGTTTGGATTCAGTGAGCTTGGAGAGCGTTTCCACCCTTAATGATTCCCTGATTCTCTGGTTCTAATGCCAGCAGCCGGCTGCAGCATCAGCACTGAACCTCCCGTGCCCCAGCACCGACCCCGACTGCTCCTGCAGGGCCTGGACCAGCCCAACCAACCCCGAGAACCAGTCTGAGAGCAAAACTGGGACAGGAAAAAGAAACCCTGACTTAATGAAAACACATTAAATACTTCCCTGTGAAGGTCTTAAACGCAATTCCTGAGGGAGGGGAGAAAAACACACTTCCAGGGGGCTCATTACCCTCTTCCCACTGGCACTGACAGAGCACAGGGATGGATGTCGTTAACCCCCTTCAATTAGGGCACTGTTAAATATCAATATTGAAAAAGGAAACTTCAACGTTTCACAGTGAAAAGAACAGAGAATAACAAAGAAAGGGAAGACAGGAATTTGCTGCCCACACGGGCTCTAACAGAAAATAAACTTCGACTTCTGAAGGAAAATCCCATTCCCTAGTCTCCAGACTTTTCCCTGCAGTCAAAAACTTCTTATGATATAATCCAAAATAAATGGTTCCTTGCCACAAAAAGCTCCTATTTCCTTCAAAGGATATTAACTAGTTCTGTCTTCACCACAATTTATTATTAAAAATGTGTTCAACAGCCATGTAGCAACATTTCCTTTCAAACAATACTCTTAGACATATAACTTGCTGGTAAAATTTCACAGGCGGGAAATGCCTCTTTCTCCCATTTTTTTAGGAGATAAAAGTGGCTCATTTATGATTCTTGTCTCTCCCAAGGATTTTTCGTCTGATTTCCTGGCAGGTTTTGAAAGCTAGATGATCTGGTTTTCCCCTATCTATCTCTCAGTGTTAGCAAACCCCCACCCCTAAAATGAGGGCAAAATGGGAATGTTTGGTGGGTTTCCATGGAAGAAGAGTGAATTTTGGTGGCTCACAGGCAGCTCCCAAGGCTCCACAACCAATATCAGCCTGATCCTGAAGTGCCACTTTGCAGAGGGAGAGGACCCATGGCCACGGCTCAGGTGCAAAACTCCCAACCCAGCTGGTTCTGGCAAAACCAAGGAATTAAGATTATTTCTTTTGAGTCCCAGCCACCCTGGAGATGCCCAGCAGGAGAGAGCTCTTCATGCAAAGCCTTGGTGTGCAAGTGCAAAGGGCATCTTTTATCCACAGCTCAGCTCCAGCAGCATTTCAGCATTTTCAGCTCATTTCCACATTTCGGCAACAATGGTGGGGTTGATGCTGTCAAAGAGAACTTTAAGCCTTGCAGGACACCTGGAAATTCCCAAATCTCTGAGAAATTCACTCATTAACCCTCCTGGTCACAAACACTGAGATATCTCAAAGCTGCTGACAACACCCAGGGCAGAGCAGGGTCACCTGGAGCTGTAGGTGTAGCAACCTTGTGTTTCAAAATATCTTGACAGAATGACCAAAAACGACCAGAGAAGTGGAAAAAATATTTTTAGCAAGTATTACCAATCATCTCACAGGTTCCTTATTTATACTTGCAAATTCTTATGGTTGTTACACAAACCATCTTGGCACAGTCTGAGGGCTAGGGACGGATTTGCCCCTCCTTCCAATGCCTCACCAGCCTTTTGGTGAAGAATTTCCTCCTAATTTCTAATCTAAAGCTCCCCAGGCACAACTTGAGGCTGTTTCCCCTCATCCTGAGGTGGAACTGCTGCCTTGAGCAGTGCACTTGCAAGAAGGGCTCTGCAAAGGTGGCACCTTCTTCACACCAGTCGGTTCAGTCTTCACTGTGGGTCATTTTTTTTCTGAAAGAAAGTAGATTTCAGCTTCTGCTTAATGTCACAGATACCCTGGAAGCTTTGCTTATCAAAGTTGGCTTCTGGAGATGTCTCTCAGCATCACTCCAAACCAGGATCGGTTTTTTCTCCCTCAGTTATTCTTCAAACTTGGCTTTTAAGTCAAGCGCTTGTGGATGTCTCCATGTGCCAGACTGCAGGGAGAGCTCTCAAAGGAGCTTTAGCTCGAAGGCTCAGGGACCAGCAAGGCTCCAGGGGTTGTTGACACAGAAAATTCATGGGGTTTTGGGTGCTGGGCAGCAGATGTACGATCCCATCTGCTGAGCCACCATGTCACCTGCCCCAGCACCAGCTCGTCACCACTGCCCAGAGCTCAAGGCGTAAAGCCTTTAATCCTGCCCGGGTCTCTCTCCCAAGGAATCCCACACGTGGGGCCATCCCAGCCCAGTGTGAGAGGAGTGGGAGGGCCGGGAGCATTCCTGGTGTCCCCGCAGTCAAACACTGCCCACTCCAGACTAAACAAGGGCCCTGAGCAATCCTGGGGCTCCCCACGAGCTGCTGTGCCGAAAAATTCAAATACACAGAGATAACAAAGTATATTCTCAATGAGTGGGCCCGAGGAGAAGCCGTGCTGCTGGAGCCATACCCAGACTCCTTCTGGCTGCACTCCAGCGGAAATGGAAATCAAGCCCTCAGAGAGAACACAAATGGGGGTACATTCCTCAAGTAGCCACTTCTGGTGGGTTTTCCCCACGTGTCCCCCCGTGTGGCATCTCCACAGCCATGACCACACTGATTCCTGCAGCACCACCTGCGTCCCACGGGCTCCAAACGGGAGAAACCCTTTGAAATTTGTCATTTGGGCAGTCCAAGGGCAGAACCAGGCTGTGGATTTTGGATTTAAACGCCTGTGGGATGGAACTGCAGGTGACAGGGAGGCGGGTGCTGGTGGCAGTGGTTTGGTGACTGTGGCAGGGAGGCACGAGCGAAGTTCTGTCACCACTTCTGCCCCCGTGGCTGCGTTGTGTGCCTCAGTAACATTTTGGTAAAGGTGCCTAAATCCCCTTTGTGCCTTTGTCCCCTTGTCACCTCCAGGGTGGGTGAGTGGCTGAGCTGTGCCCACCTCTCAGTTTGTAAATGCAGAGTTTTAGCCAAGCCCTAATTTCTGGAGAAAACCAAAAACCAGATGCTCATGTAAGCATCAATGATGTGGAAAAGTGGGGCTGAAAATCTGATTTCTGACCCCTTATCAAGCCACAAAAACAATTTAATATGCAAAAGATGTTTAAAAGCTGTAGAAGTCTCAACCAAAACCCAAGAGACGGGATGAGGTGGATTTGTGCTCTATTTCTCTCCTTGAAACCCGAGGGAGCTGCTCTCTCCTTAGCCCTGCCAGTAAGTGGCCAAGTGCCACCAGCTGCTCTTCCATCACTGCCAGGAGCAACTGGATCTGTTGGAAGCAAACGGAGATGCTCCAGGGATGATGGTGTGTCCTCTGTGCAGGACAGGGACATTTCCCACATGTCCTTTATCTGTGCCTTACCTCATGGCTGTTTGCAACAACTCCTTGGAAACGGCAAACTTGAAATGTGCTTCCTTAACAACATTTCTGGGCTGCCTGGGGAATGGAGCTGAGCCTGCCACGGTCGTGGGGCCGAGGTGGCTCCCAGCTCCAGGCTTTCCTCCGCTAGTTTGGATGCCATGGAGCTGCTGGCACAGCTGGTGGCCGCTGGAACAGCCAGGTCTGAGGTGCCCACACTGCAACTCACACCTTTATGTCCGAATCAAAGCATTATTTACTTTCCTTTCCGTCCCCCAGGAGTTATATTTTGGGTCAGGCAGCAGGAAAGGCAAGAGCGCTGTTATGGCTGTGGTGAATTTTTCCAACGTGTACCAGAAGGAGAGCACAGCAGGAAACCCTGAGACAGCGGCACGCACAGGAGCAGAGGATGCTGCACTGGCATCCCCTCGCAATTCCCAAGGCTCCTGAAGAGAAGAGCGCGGCCTGGCACGGCCTGGGCACAGCTGCCCCAGTGACCAAACTTCCTCCTGACACCGTCAGCACCCACACAGGAATGCTGGGGATGCAAGCCACCGTCCTGTCCCGAGGGTGGCCGTGCCCAGCACCTGTCTGTGCCCCAGCACCCAACTGTGCCACAGCACCCAGCCGTGTCCCTAACACG
>WAAG01006262.1:6538-29893 GCA_013390105.1 Tichodroma muraria
CGGGCCCCGCGCCGCCGCCAGCATCCCCCGGCACCCCCGCCCAGGCCGCGACCTGCGGCCACCGCGCAGCGCGCAACCGAGGCGCCTGGAACAGGCGGGGAGAGGCACCGCGCGGAGGCGCAGCCTGCCCAGCTGCTGCGCGGTTAAAATTAGAAGAGCTGGATTCTCCCCTAAACCTGGGGCAAGCAGTATTGCCCCTACATGGTGCGTCAAGGAGCCTCAACAGCCTTTATAAAACTGCTCTCTCAACCCGGCACCTGCTGTGGTTGCTTGGTCACGAGCGTGATGTTTAAGAAATGTCAGCAAGTTTGCTCGTGTGGCAGTTTGACAGCCCCCCGAAAAGGCGTGCTTCCAAAGCGGGACGTTTCTGTCCCCGCATGTTGGCATCGGCTCTGCCCATGTCCTGTGCAGCCCCCGCCGGCGCTACCAGTCTTACAGGACAGGCGAAGCAGTCACCGAGCGTGCCTTGTCCCCAGGAGGCTGGCGAGTAGCATTCAGTGATGAAAGGCATTCCAGCCCTTCTCAAAACCTGACTGTCAGTGATAAATGAGGACTGCCAAGGCAGAAAAAGCCTTTCAATACATTCTGATGAGCTAGCTACAAAGTGGGGTTTTCAGCAGCCAAGAGCATATGGTCACCATTATTCTTAAATATTTTTGGAAAGCATACAGAATCCAAACTTGTTTTTGAAGTAACAGTTCATACACGTACGCACCAACATGTGTCCGAGGAGGCCCTGCCTTTGTCACAGTTTTTCTTGGTTTTGTACCTTGGACAAGAGATCAGGATCTCTTCAGGAATGTGTGCCATGTGAACAGGGATTTGAATCCTGCTGCCTCGTATAAGATCTGATTTTCAAAAATATATTATTAAATAGTTATGAAGGACTTGATTTGTTTGGCACTATGTTTCCTCTGACTGGACAGCCATTTTTATGGATGTACCTTCTCTTTCCTGAGATACGCAGAGCAAGTGAACTGGAAAAAGAGCAGGAAGAACGAGTCAGGATAGCATGGCTACAGGAATGGTCATGAGTGATAGCATCTAGCATGTGTTTGAGATTGATAGTGTTCAGCTACGCTTGCTGGAGCAAAGCCAAGTAGCTTCCAAAAGCTGCACAAAGCAGCCCGTCAGAGAGTTCCTATTCCAACGCAAACTGACGTGTAAGCATTTTCTAGCATTTTACCGAATGTTATGCATTGGAGAAGCACAGTTTGTTCTACTGGTTGTGTCTTCCATAAAGTCTTTGTACCTCTCTCATTACCCTCTAGGTCCTCTCTAATTTTGGGGGAAGCCTTGGTGGTAAACAGTGTGTGCTTAGACCAATGCAAAAAACAAAAAGTTTGTTAGGAAAGCTTGGCAATGCACTAATAATATTTGTGGCCATGTGACAGTGTAGAGCTTTGTCCTGGTTGTGGCTAGTCTCTTGGGATCTTCATATTTCAGTATATTCATGATAAAATGCCATTTCCCCTCTGCAGCAGGGCAGTAAAATCCAAGACTATTAGAGCTGGTGGTATGTACCGGTACAGGAAGAGGAAAATGAGAGAGGCTCTGAGAGAAGCCTCTATATCCTGTCTCTCCAGGAGGATCATAAGCAGGTGGAGCACATAGACATGGCTCTGATGGACTCTAGTCTTGTGCTGTGGTGTGCACATGTGCATAGAAGAAAAACTTTCTGTAACAGAATCACTGACATTAACTTTCTATAAATGATTATTGGCCTTTAGTTATACAGATAATATTAGATAACATTACCTATACTTACACAGATAACAAACACTCTCGAAGTAAAAAGTACTAAGTAGAATTTATCCCCTTAAGGAGAGGTCTCATGTAGTATAGGAGAATGGGCTGGTTTAACTAAATTAATGTCCTACTGTTAAATCACTATGAAGTCTGCTTTAACCTATCTTTGTCAACAAGCTGCAGGTTCTTTGAAGTCTGCTATTATGAATTAATCTGACAGAGGCAAGAAATAAAAACTGTTTGCATTTACACAGAATGAGGAATTGGCTTTAGACAGATCAAGTTTTGGAGATCTGTGTGGAATTGATGCATTTTGTTAGTGGAGACAGGTCTAATGGTGTTACAGCTGTTCACTGACGCAGGCTTCTCTTTCTTCTGCTGTTAGATTCTTGATAGCTTAAGTACTTTTTCAAATTATATAGTTATTTTTCACAGTAATAGTCCACAGCAGAAAATGTCACATGGATACTGCATATTGCTCAGTCTTGTTCCTTATCTCCAGCAACGAGCTTTGTGATCCTCAACAGTACATCTTAACCTCTTGGTGTCTGCCTGTTCTTCTGGATTCCAGGGAAATATCATCCTGCTGATAACGCAGGAAGGTTATCAGGAAGGTCAGGTTGGACCTCAGAAGAGGACAGGCACAAGCTCAGAGGCACAGCTGAGACCTGAACCTCCCTCTTCTGTCTCCCAGTTTAGCCTAGCCAGGCATTGGAAAACTTTATTAAGCAGATGAGGAAGAAACTTTTTGTGAAACTGCAAGCACTCTGACTCTTCCAAATGAGAGCCCAATGTCACAGCCTTTTTTAGGCAAAGTTTTCACTAAAGAGAACAAATGCTTTGTATTCGGGATCCCAGATGTGCCAGGCTGACAGGGCTATTTTCAGACAATGGCAAGATCTATGAAATGTTTCCATTTATAGTTTCAGGAAGCATACTCAGCATCTACTCTAAACTAATCTTTTAAATTCCCTCCATAGGCTCTGTAAATGGGCTCCTTTAGAAAGTAATTCATCCTGTGTGTATTTGACAACTGTCTGAGGTGGGACGAAATACACTAGCAAACCCCAGCCCACTTGCTGAATTTTTGTGCCATATAA
The DNA here is from genome assembly GCA_013390105.1 of Tichodroma muraria. Classification (NCBI taxonomy): domain Eukaryota; kingdom Metazoa; phylum Chordata; class Aves; order Passeriformes; family Sittidae; genus Tichodroma; species Tichodroma muraria. The sequence continues at coordinate 9,388 of WAAG01006262.1, forward strand.
CTGAAAAATCACACACATTTTCCACAGAAAATTTATTTACGTGGGTTTTGCCTGAAAGCATCCTCAAGGATTATGTTTTATTGGAAGGAAGTTTGTATGAAAGAAATTGTGAATGACAAATACTGTCTCAGCTCTTTAGTATTCTGGAGGTTCATTTAACAGGAGTATGTACATTCCAGTGCATGTTCACCTCAGACCCTCTGACTGACTCTTCCTGATGTATAGTCAGGCAATTCTCCCAATGCAGGACCTACAGAAAGGATGTTAATATGAGGAGGGATATCTTTTTGTTTGAATCCAAGACATAAAACACCACATTCCAGGGCTTCCAGGTATCTAATAGTATAGTAACTGATTGTTTCCAGCTTAGAGCCAGGAGCCAATCTTTTTCTAAAATAATCAGTCAGATCAACAGATGATTGACGTAGATGTTTATTTAAAGGGTACAAGATCCTGAGGTATAAGAACACAGTAAAATTGTTTGCCATTAAAGTTATCTAAACCGTGTGCAGTAAACAATTTATTCAATCACACCGAACAATTATCCCTGTTTCCAAATTATGCATGAGCAGTTCCCTGCTGACACTTTATTTTGTATGTTCATTATTTGAAATTGCTCAGTGAACAATTTCTATGAACTGCTTGCAAGTGATTTTTCTGGGACTTGATAGAAGGACCTGCTGTGCTTGCTCTAGCTCTACTTAAATCACGTGATTCCCCCCAAAAAACAGGAGAGCTGATATAAAACAGGTTGGATTTCCTAAAGCAGAGCCGTGGCATGCTTGTCACTGCCCTGCCAGGGCAGCTCACTAACGGCATTGGGGCACCATGGAAACCTGTCCCAGGGGGTTTGCTTCTTTCTGCAAATAGGGGAATACCAGATATGGAATCTGACCACACTGCTTGCCTGGAACCCAAATAGTTATGGACACATTGCTCTCTGTTAATGTGAGGCAGCTCTTACTTCACACAAAATTGGAGACAAGTAAAAGAACCATGCTTTTGCATTGCATCTGTCCCATACCTGGGTGACAGCCCATTTTTAGGGGTCCCCACTACAGCAGATTTGGCAGCACTGGATGAACTGGCTGTGATTTTTCTGTTCCCTTTTCGGACAACTTCCACTCACAAAGAAAGTTCAAAACAACCATGGAGAGATGTCTGTGCTAACCCTGAAGTAAATGCATTTCAGCTGCAGCTCTCAGCATTCTCTCTGCAGAGACCCCTACGAATTTGTGTGTCTGTATAGACCAAAGGAATCGCAGATATCATCGGAGTACAAATGCATGCATGCTTTTGGGTGTTGGTACAGTGACAATAAATGTTTTGCTGCAGTATTAATCCTTTTTTAGCTGTGCATTTTAATATTTACCGTGGCTATTTTTGAGAAGCAAAGGCTAGGATTGAACCTTCAAGATGTTGCATATTTGCGTCATTATCAACCATTTTCTAGGAATTTTAAAAATTATTGGATAAGGATTTAGAATTTTGTGTAAAGACATGAAAAGGAGCTAAATAACAAGTGTTTAATGTCTCCAGACAGACAGAACTGAAAAATAAAATAAAAAAAACTAACTTAAAAACTTGAGGAACAAGGACAAAAAAGAAGTAGGGGGAGGCTGAACATGAGTCTAAGGAATTACTTTAACAAGTGACAGAGAAAGCATATATGATTTGATAGTGACAATATGCCACAGTGAGGGGAAAGAAAAGGTAAATATTAGCTCAGAAGAACTTTGAAATGGAAAGAGATAACTTTTTAAAATTTAATAAACTGTGCATATTGTAAAGGCTGTCAACATGTGTGGTGAATTAGAGCATGCCACAACTGCTCCTTGCTACCCCGATCTCTAAGAGTAAAGGCAAACACAGAATTAAAAAAAAATATGTTTTTTTTCTAATTTCAATTAATAAATAAGACCAGTCTTCTGAATGATGTTTATTATACTTCTTTTTTCTGTAAAAAAAAAAAAAAAACAACTAACAAAACCCTATTATATAGGATTAAAAGCAGGGATACAGACTGCAATTATCATACATATATATGTGATTATTGCTTTTGCATGTAGCTGAAGTACATAGACTGTAAAAAGCACTTTCAGAACTAAAATGGCAACCAATATAGTTAACAAAAAGATACTAAGAGTTTTTAAAATCAAAACCAATGTAAAAGTGTTACATGTATCAGTATTTCTTGTATTTTTTTTCTACTAATACTTACTCATTAACTCTTTAAATAATGAACATATTTCCTGTAAGAACACTATACTTTTGAAAAGCTGTAACCAAACAATAAAATGGAGACCCAGTGATAAATAGAGCTGAATGCTGGATATCTGACTGTTTTTAAGAAGCACTTCATTCCCCTCACTAGTGAGATTTACTTGAAAGTATCATTTGAGAGGACTCAACTTTTCTGTAAATGAAAACAGGACAGTTTTGCTTCATATTTAAAATATGTATTCAAGACACTTTATCTCTTAGTAAAATAGAATATCTACTACAGCTGGATTCCATAAAAGCTTTAAAGATTTCAGTGTGAGAGAGTTAGATGAACAAAGCACAGCAAGGAATTCCAGCACAATAGCTGTTTTATAGGAACTGCTGATACCCATCCTTATGTACCCTGGCAGATGTGAACTGGCTTGTCTCACTTTTGTTATGGATTAAGTTGTTTTTCATTTACCCAGCGTGAGAGAATACATATGGGAAGATACAGGGTCATACCTAATGTATTTTTAAACTCATCTCAAAACTTACCTGCCCGTATCCCACCCTTGTAGCCACGTCCCACAGGAGGAGTCCAAGAGCAGAACTGGGTATCTAGATTGTCCTGCGCTCTTCCTAAAACCCACATGGGAAATATTAAAGAGACATATGTGCTTCATCCCCACTGAGCCCAGACTCCTGCAGGCTGCTTGGGATCACCCCACAGAGCCCCTGCCTGGGGGCAGGAACCTGCTCACCTCCTTTCACAGATCTGAGATGCTTTGATGATTGCCTATGATGTGCAGTTTCTATAGAAGGGGCTGGTGCTGCCCACTTCTATACAATTACATGGTTAGAGCATTTATCCATTAAATGGGATTTTTGCCTCAGTATCTTTCTTGGCCTAATGTCCCTTTTACTCCCAGGAAATCATTATAACGCTCAGATTTAGACAAGTTTAGGTGGAGAGTTACTAGTGGATACAACGAAAAGTATGGGATTCGCTGCTGAAATAGTTATTTATCACCATTATTTTATTGCAGTTGTTTATCTATATGGCTTTGGTGTCTTAGTTCTTGGTCATCTGTCTTTTATCACCATTTGTCTTCAAAACCCTGCTCAGCTAGTGAGCTCAGGTAGTCCTGTCCCTACAATACACCACCAGTCCCTCAAATTAGGAGCTGCAGCTCAACTGACAAAGAATATTGCCTGTGAATCCACAGCAGAAAAATAACTGCTATAAAATCCTTCTGTTCTCACAAGGTTTTGGGAAAGTCCCATCTTTTTTTTTTCCACTCCAGAGCAAAGTTTAACAACATTTGTAGCTTGCAGAGAGACGGTTTGGGCTCAAACCCTCTGCTGGCAGAGCCCTCTGCCAAGTGATCCTCTAGGAGGGCATTGCTAGCCATGGCTTGGGACACGACCCCAAATCTAGAGCTAAGTGATGACATGCTTGTGCTGCCTTTCTCCTACACACTCCTGCTGATGAAGCTCCACCTACATGGTTTGATTCATCAGCATGAGGTGGCTTCATTTACATGTCAAGTTCAACACATCTTTTGATTCCCACAGAAGCAGAATCACAGCCAATAGAAACTGATGGGATAAAAATCTACAAGAAAGGAAAGTTAACCTGAATTAGACAAACAGAAAGAAAGGGTGTTTTTCCTTAGGAGCCCTGAACCTATTATATTTTAATGCATATTAATGTAAATAAAGTAAGCATTTTCAAACAAATCAGTTTAATATGGTATTTATTTTGTTTTATAGTAGAAAAAAATCTGTTTTGCAGTAACAGCTAGGGAGGAAAAATATGCATTCAATTATTACAAGAATAGAAAGAAAAATATTTATCTGGTCATGTCTGAATTCAACATATAGATAATATTTTTTTCCTTTCCTATTTAAATTGTTTTCTTCTATATAAAGAGCTGCAAAATTGTTTCACTTTTAACACATGGTTTGCAATATCTATTCATATGAGCAACACAATATTGTGTTTTAATTTTTCATGTATGTTGAGACCAAATATGTCTTATATTTATCATATTCACAATAAGCAGAATCTGTACAGCACTTTTTTTCCTGAATATGTAGCATCAACATATTATTTAATTACTACAAGCATATGTCTTTTTTGTGGTATGGCAAATCTGTGCAATATCATCCAAGTATGTATTCAGCTTCCCCAGTCTAATCCTAAGGGACGTCATGTATAATTTTCTTTGTTGCAAGGAAAATTGTTCCTTAAAACATGGATCCTGGATGGCCCTCCTCAGCCACAAAGTCCACCCTCTGCTGTCAAAGGCAACTGAATAAAATCAGCTTTTCCTTTAAGTGCTTAAAATTTGCCTTGCATAGGGTATTAGCTACAGTACATTGGAATGAATCCTCTCTGGTTATTCCATAGTTTTTGTAGTTTTGAGTGGAGTTGCATGATGGAAACTGTTACCTGTACTTACACTATTAGTAGTTAAAAAAATTACCACATAATGAAAGAATTGCAAGGTCATCCCATGCTCCTAAGTAGGCAAGACTTGCTTTGAAGCTCTAACTACATATTGCTGCACCCAACAAATCAATTTGCCAGAAGTTCCAATTTGAAATAAACCTCCTTTGGATAAAATTTGTATGAAATTTAATTCTCTCTTCCTCTACTCCTCCTCCCCCTCTGTTATGGATTGTCCTAGGCCATACAGTTTCTTGCCTTACGCAGCAAATTTGAACCCTTCTGCAGGCTGTAAGGGCAATTCCAACATGATGTCCATATAATTATAAAAACTTAGGAAAATCAACTGATGAATGACCACATCATCATGTGCACAGATTCTGCCACTCTTATCTATAGCAGCATATAAATGTAGACATAACTCTACAGGAGGCTATGGAGCTGGTAAAAATGTAAAATGTGAGTAAAGGGGAATCACTGCACTCAAGAAAAGGACTCATTAACAGCAGAATGGACTCAAGTATCCTCCTGTTTAAACCAATTATGAAGGAATCTGATCACCTCACTAACAGTTATTTCTGAGTAGTAACACAGGCATAAGTTGGATGATGCTCAAGTCAGAAATTCATCTAGCTCCAAATGGTTATTAACCTATAAATAATCATAGAATCATAGAATGGGCTGGGCTGGAAGAGACCTTTAAAGGCCATCTAGCCCAACCCCCTTGAATAAGTGGGGATATCTTCAAACAGATCAAGCTGCCCAGAGCTCCACCCAGTTAGAATGCTCCCAAGGACCAGGCATCCACCATCTCTCTGGACAGCCTGTTTCAGTGTTTCTTCACACTCATAATAATAAAATTCCTCCTTATATCTAAATCTGTTTGAATTTAAAGCCATTACCCCTCATCTTTCCTCATCTGTCCTCATCTTTCTTGCAGGCCCCTTTAAGTACTGAAAGGCTGCAATATAATGTCACCTGGAGCCTTCTCTTCTCCAGGCTGAGCAACCCCAGCTCTCTAATGACTGGGTGTTTATGGTCACACAAAGCTTGTCTAATTTTGCTGACATCATTCTGAGTATGTCTTCACTTAGGTAGATTATACAGCCCTCCCAAAACACTGGTTTATGAGTCGCACACCAGAGCGTATCTCACTGTACGTTTTAGAAGTACTGTCCAGATTAAAATAAAAACAGAGGTAGAGAGAACTTCTGTCTTGTTTCCAGCCCTTTTGTGTGTACTTATATTATTGTAGATACGTATTTTACAGCTGAATTTTACAGCTGAAATGTTCTGCTAGTCATGTCTCAAACAGATGCTAGAAAACTAAAAACAGTTTCTGAAAAATGCCTCAAAGCCAAGAAAGCACAGTAGCAACACCTAAACAAGATTAGCTAAGAGTATGCTCAGATATTGACTCAGACATGTCCTGGTAGAGATTTCCAGCAGCAACCGATTCCAACAGAGAAAAGCACCACAGAAGATTGTGTTTGGAAAGTGTGTGACAGAAGCCAAGGCATACAACAGTCAAAAAAAAAAATAAATTAACAAAGTATGTCATGAAGCACCCATCATTCCCCAGTATCTTTCTAAGCAGTATGCTATTGCTTAAATAGAATATACAAGCTTGATATAGAAATTGGGTGAGTAAGACTCCTTGGTCTTATTTTAAGGTGAAGACGATCAAGCTCATTAACTTAAGTAGGGTCAGAATTTAGTAAAGACAAGTTTTCTTGAATAAAGAGGCCAAACCCAAATATTCAAGAAAACCAAGGAACACATTAATAAATTATTTATATTACACCTAAGTCTAGAATAAGATCTCTTTTATGCATTTTAAATATTTTTATGTTTGTAGACTGTTACACAGATGTATATCCTTACTACATGCTGCCAGCCTCTGCTACTTTGTGCCTTAGTTATCATCTGAACAGCCATCAGTGAACTGTTTGCATTTTTTTCCATTTCTCTTTTGGCCAAGACAAAGTCGCTCTGTGACTCAGGGACTTCATGCATTAAGAAGTAGATACAGAATACATTGCATGGAAGGGTTATGAGAATGATTTGGGGATTATCACATTGCATACTGGGGTATTTATATTTGGCTGGTTTTCCTCTCTGAGGAAGCAACATAAGCTAAAAACAAAACTTGTACAATCATATCTGGGCTACACTAAATGCCCTTCAAACAGGTAGTGTTTCACATCACTCCTAGTAGCTTTTTTATACATACTGCATGATTAGATTCTATCATCATTTTAAGTCCTCCAGAAACAACTCCCGAGATCTAAACTTATATGTATACCCACACATAGAGAAGCACACAAGGGTTGTCCTACCAAACAAGCCAGTAATTTTAAAATATTAAAAATATTATCCACTTCCAGACATATCAAGCAGCAATCCGTTCTCATAAAATAGTAATGCTTCTTACTTTTTGATTACTGGCAGGCATCAAGCAGAGTAGCAGGAAGGTGAGCTAGCAAAGACATTTGGACACTTCTCTTCAAAGGCACAGCGACCCTGAGGGTCGAAACCAACTCTCTCCTACTGAAGTGCAATCAGCGGCCCCCTTATATCATTAAAACACCACAGAATTAGGGAGAGAATATATTTTAAATCAAGAATTTCACAGGCACAGAAAAATGACTCTGGAAGCTAAACAAGAAAGTGTCAGTTAAAAATTGTATTTATTGCTGCAGCTGTTTTAGTCTCTTCCCGACAAACATAGCTAGAAAGAATATTATACAACAAACTCCGATGGTTTGGCAATAGATTGATGAACATTTATTGTACACGTCACGAAGGGCACCGACACTGCAGAAGCCCAGGTCCTATGGCATCATGTTCTATCAGAAATGCTACACAACCTTTCCCCTAAGATGCATTTGCAGCAGTTACAGCTTTTTTATTTTTCTAATGCCAGCAATGACACTTCTGTTTGTTTTCACATAATACCTCTTAAGGACAGTCAGAGAGAAACCAATTACTCATGGGACAGAATTTGTTGTTTTGTTTTGTTTGGGTTTTTAACAATCTTGCTGTTTTGCATTTCAAAATCCTTCATTTCTTTAAGAAACAAACCCAATGTGATCGTTCCTTAGTATTTTTTTCTGCAACATTATTCATGTAAATTGAGAGAACGTTAACATGGCATAAAAAAGAACATTATAAGCAAGTTGCTATATTTTGAAGACAACGTACTTGTTTTCTTTGCCTATTCTGACTATACTTCATTGTGACAAATTTTTTTTGAGGAAAATATAATTACAAATACCATGGGCTTGCTTTAAAAAAAACCACCAACAACAAAACAACAAAACAACACACCACCACAGAGGCCACCACAATTGCAATAAGACTTCAGACTGTTATGATTTGCTCTCCTCCAAAACACAAGAGATGAAGATCAACAGGAGTATCAACGGAAAGTAAACGTATTGCACAGACAGTCAAAATGTAGAAGCCTGCTGGCTTGAGATAGAGAATTCAACCTGCTCCAATTAACATAAATGGCACTTGTCAGTCAAATTTGGCTTCAACTGCTTTTGTCTCTCTGCTCTTCTGCTTTGCCACCTTCCGTTTCCCCTCACGGCTCCGAGGAACGGCTGCAGCAGGATTTTCCTTCCTAGGAGGGTGAAAGGAAGGAGCCGCAGTTTGTAACCCCGGCGGGCTTGCGCCGGGGGGACCCTCGCTGGAGGTGGCGGGAGTGCTGGGGGGGCTGCACGGGAGGGGTCTCCGGCAGCGCAACGTGGTAGAAGTTGGGCAGGCGGATGTCGTACCTAAAGCCTTGCCCCACGTGCACCCTGTCGTTCAGGGCATACAGTTTCTCAGCAATGTCGCTCCCAATTAAAATTGAGAACAGGCGGGAGATGAAGCGGTGCTTAGCGAACAGCAGGTAGAGCTTCTTTCTCCTCCAGGCCACGTACCGACAATCTGTCTCTGCTGTGAGTGTTACCTAGAGAAGAGAGGATTGAACAGCCAGGTGACAAGGTGGTGGTGGTGCTGCTGCCCTTGCTCAGAAGGCACCCCCCTCTCCCAGCAGAACCCGTCTACTGCAATTAGAGCCTTTTAACCGAAGCCAGACAGCTCTGGGAGGTTGTTGTAAGCGAAAGACAAGTGAGAAAGGTGACTGGGTATGGACGAAGTGATCACATCTAATCAGCCTCAATGACAATATGCCTGTGCCCATATGGCACGCTTGGTTCCGTGCCACATGGATGCCGTGGCTCAGCCCTGCACTCCCTGCTCCACTCCTGGCAGCCTCAGCTGAAAAGGCAGGTCTAAAGAAAGCTCTCAACAAATGCCATTTGTCCTCGTGACAGCAGACATCAGATCCAACACGGACAGGAGCCAGCGTGCCAGTCAAGTGACAGCAGCGGCAGGGCAGGGACAGCCCCAGCTGACACCGTGTCCCATGCCGTAACCTGTGCCAAGCTGTGTCACAGGCACGTCTTCCCCTGGCTCATCTCCCAACGGGAAACCTCTTCAGCACCAGCTTCTTCCCACCCCGAGGAAACCTGGCTTCTCAGGGCTGGATATCAGAGCAGCCAAAGAATGCAAGCAGAGCCTACCTCCCAGATTAGCTTTAAGAACACCCCTGTTAATTGTAACAAGACACAAACAGCAAAACCAGTCCAACGGATAAAGAGGACTTCCCAAACTAATGGGATGCCACTTGTTTGCATAGTATCACAAACGAAACCCACAACTGAATAAATTTATTTCCAAATCAAACAGAACTTGAATAGTTTCCTGTAGCACTAAAACAAACAAACAAACAAATAAATAAACCCCTTAACTTTTACCTGGAAAATTCCTTCTTCCGTGGGCCTCAGTGAATCCCATTCAGGAGAGTCCAGAAATTGAAGAGGAAAAATATAATGCAAAAACTCCCCATCAACTGTCACTCTGATCCTACCAAGATAAGATGTGTTAATTTGTTAGTGCTACCTGTACACCAGCAATGACTGCTACAAGAATGTGCTATTTCTACTGTCTGAAGAATTGAAATACAGCTTTGAAGGCATGAAAAAGCAATCAATGGCCAGCATTATCCTAATTGTATTTTTGAACTCAACTTGCTCAGGCCAGTTGAGAGAGAATACAAGATGATTGTGCAACTGAAAGGGAAATCTTTCCAGGCCCTATTCAAACCACAGAGAGCTCTGTGCAGTGATGCACAAGCTTTGCCATTAAAAGGCCATCATGCACTGGAGACGTGAAAGACCAATGCCCATAACAGCCTTTACCTGCTTCCCCTGAAAACCTTGGGATTTACTTCTAGATTTAGCAAATACGCATTTTAGAGAGAACAAAGTGGCAAAAACTGGGAGTGGGAAGCAGGAGTGCTGCACGTCATGTGTTAGGTAGGCCTCTCTCCATGTTTAACAGGAATTACACAGGACTGTGTCTGGAGCCAGAAGAACAGCCTGGAGGTATGGAATCTCTGTGTGAATGCTGTGGCCTTCTGAAGATGCCAAAGAAAAATTTTTTTTCCTTGCTACTTTCCAAATAACATGAAAATTTGAAGGCACACAAGCAGCCCTGTACCACATGGTGAAGGGCAGCAGAAACTCTGGGTGACCACTAGCTGGCTGGGCATGTAGAAGGAGGGATACCTCTCCTTTGGTAAGACCAAAAGCAACTTCCATGAGGTACTTCCTGGAGAGCTCCCAAGAATGCTCTGAACCAGGCTGTCACTCAGGAAAACTGCCTACAATCCATATTGTTCACTGCAAGTAGTCCTAAATCAGCTGAGTGTCAAGCTGCCTACAGATTCCATCGATCCATGCAGCAGGTTATCAAAAAGCACCCACCAAGTGTCCCATCAAGGACACTCCATGTCCATCACCACTGGGTGTTCGACCTACTCTCGTGGTCTGGGGCTGCACCCTGCTTTGCAAATAGTGCAAAAGCTAGTGTTTCCCCCCAGGAAAGCAGGGAATACAAGCAGGTGGGTTTACTGCCTCAGGATCTAACACAGGGCTACAGTATATAGAAACTGTAGACTCAGGTTTGCAAGTCTTGGTAAGGATCAACTATGTATCCTTGTAATGAAAGTGCTCTTAAGTCTTTTGTCCTTCCTTACAGATACTCTTCTCCCACCCCCTTGAAAGCAACTGAATACAATCTCTATCAAAGTCAACATCTCTATTAAAGAGAGTTTATTGCAGTATATTCAGTTTTGTAACTAACTTTTTGTCCCATTCCAGATGACACTAGTAAAGAAAAATAGGACAGATGCTGTTCTCATCGGCTAGGCAGCAGATAGACAGCAAGCCATAACCTGAACACTGAAAATCCACATTTATTCCCTTTATCTGCCTAACTTGTTAAATGCTATGATACAGCAGCCTGGAAAAGAATGACTTCAAATTCTTTTCTTTATGCTATTACAGATTCCGTGCTTAGCCTTTTTATGCTAATGTTATCCTAGACAAGCGTATTTAACCTATTAATATTTATATTACTTGCATTAATATTTAATCTATTGTACTGGAAAATAAACACAAATCAGGCTTTTTCTTTTTGTTTTTTTTTCTTTCATTTTCAATAAGAAGAGGAAAATAAAGATGTTTGCAGAAAACCTGAACAAAGCAATACAGACCTGCCTGACACAAGCAAGGACAGTTTGTCAATAGGTGTTTTGCCCTGCATGGCATAACAATGCTCCTTCTCCAGGGTAATCACTTCTGCATCGCAGCACAACACGATCTTCCTGTACACAGTCAAGGAAATTCCCAGAGGCTGGAAGAGAGCACTGTAGAGTTCCTGGAATTCTCTGTCAAAGGCAACACTCCGGACTTGGTAGGTGACATAAACGAACTGGACGAAGCATATAGCGAACAGTACAAAATTCCAGGAGAATATATCAGCAGCACACACATCCAGCCAAGCCCAAACAGAAGAGCAGAGAAAGCCCAGTCCAAGCAAACTGAAGACGTAGAGGAGCCCGAAGAATCCACTTCCACCCATGAAGCCCACGACAAAGAAAATGCTGGCTAGGTGATAGATAGATCCCTCTGCCTCTTGCTTCCAAGTGGTACACGTAGGATGTGCATATATCAAACTTTCCCAAAAACTTGCATTTTCTCCCATGGCTGGAATAATTTTTGATTCAGCTGAATCTTGAAAATTTTTATTTATGAGATGCAGCTAGTTTTGGTTTTCCTTTGGTTTTCCATTCTTGCAAACTCTGCTCAACGATCACATAACATCAGGGTCCCTTTTGGTAGTGAAGTTGCACTTAGGATTTCCAGCAACTAAGCAGCCAATGTTCTCAGTGCTGTTTCTCATCAGTTTATGCATTGTTTTGACTTCGGTCATGTCATCTGTAGCTTCATCTGATCTGGACAAGTGAAGAAAAGATGAATTACTTATAAAACTATTTTCATCAATTAAATTTTATCAAAGTTTTATTGCCTAAAACCACAGACTGCATTATGATCCGATTACCCTTGCAGCTCTGTGATTCCAGGATCAAAATTTAATATTCATTCAGCTGAAGATCATGTTTTCTGTATCTGTGATCCCCGTAGCAACCACTGAACTGCCACTGAATCCATGTAAAGCCTGTATGTTGCATTCACAATATCCTGTGACAAGCCTTTGTACTGCTGAGAAGGTAGTGGGATTTGTTGGTCCAGACCCTGCTCCCTAAGAGCCTTTTTAAATGTCCTACCCAGCTCTTAACGAGAAAAGACAGTGAACTCTTCTTCCTTGTTCACCTCCTCCATCTCTCTCTGGATTTCGCTCAAATCATTCTCACTAATGGGTTGAGCAAAGCTGCTCTCTGCTCCTGGAGACAACAAATTCCATCCCCAAACACCACAACAAGGGAGACCCAAGTGTCACAGGGGATGGTCTTTTCTACTCCAAGGATAACAGGCAAAAAACCCTCTGTCATATAAAGGAGGACTACAAAGCTTAAAGGCACCTTGATACAGATTATGTTATTAGAACGTGAAGTAAGTAGTCCTGCAAAATACAACTCAAGGGACATTTAGACATTCAAAGTTCCACATCATAGATTTTCATGCCATGGACCACATAATTTTATTGTTCAACACTCTAAAATGTGAAACATGCTATTCATTTTCATATGGTGATGTATTCCTAAGGGTTTTAAAAGGAAAACACAGAACCAAGAAGCATGAAAGAAACCACCAAATAAATCTAAAACCAAAAAAATCAAAACCAGCTTTCCATATCTGTCTTTTAAAATAAAAATACATACTTCAATGTGAGATTATGCACGGTAGAAATTGTAAAGCCAGAATATATTAGTGGTGTAATCAGAACTGAAAGCCTCCAAAGCCTTACTGTCTGATTCTTTTCCTGGTAGAACAGCAAGGAAACTAAGAAGTACCTTGTTATCAAAATTATCAGATTCTCTAGAATATCAAAGTAGTTTGGTTTTTTTTCCCCTCACAAGAGCCACAGAAGTCAATACTTTAAACGCACTGCTGTTGCAGTGAATCATCCAACATCATTCATGAGGGCTTTCAGTGGTGCTTCTTTTACAGTGACAGGCCTAAGAAATTAATGCAGAAAATTTGTATCATATTTCCTAGCCACCAAAGAGTTACTTCTTTAAAGTTTATTCAAACTCCAACATTAATTCTATGACTGAATGACACTGGTGCTAAATAAAGACATAAAATCCCAACCGAGCAGCAGAGCTCAGAAGAACAAGTTAGGAGGAGACTCTCCCTCTCTGGGAGTGGTGATAGGAAAGTCACTGGCCCATAAAAATACCACAGCTGAAGAGCACAGAATCTCTCCATATTAAATGCTTAAAATCCTCCTGCACTGTAAGAACCAGCATTACAAGAATAAGGTAGTTTACAAGTATAACCTTTTCAGTTTGTTTTTTTAATCCAAATACTCTCCTCCAGTACGGGATTCCCCTCAGATGTAGGATTTATCACTTGGAGACCGGGAGATGGAAGATGCATCAGCTATAAAGAAGTTACCTAGGTATGGTAAGGTCATGAGGAATTTTAGGTGATACTTTTGTGATCAAAGGGTTTAAGATTTTTGAATCAAAAGAAAATAAAACTGGAACATGCAGTTCCCAGACCTTGTGTTCTGAAACCAGTCAGTATTTCCATTACACTGTCAGAAATCAGTGGCAGAAGTTTTTTGTTTGACTGATTGTTTGTTTAAAACAGAATCACTGATAACAGTGATTTTGGTTTATTGTTAATACTTCTACTCTCCTGCCAACATTTTGCTCTAAGCAGTTTTACTGAAGACCCTAATTTCTAAATGAAAAAAATAAAAATCAGTGTTTTGAAGGGAACCATAACTGAGGAGATACACTGGAAACTGTATGCGTGCTACAAACAAAACCACGGTGGCTCAGTAATTTGCTTTACATTACCTACATCTTTTCATCATGTAATGTCACACATTGCCATAATTTGACATGACATAATAGTAATTTCACAGAATGTATATACAGTTTTTAGTTCACTTATTGCATTCTCAGTCTGCCAACACTACAGCTCACAGTGTTTCTGTAAAGCATCTATTCATGACAAGATGGGCCAAAAAAATTCGGAAAGAACAGAACACCACTAGGAAATGGATATAGGGTCATCATATGCAAAAACAAAGTCCTGAGAAAACACTTCTGCATTTGTAACTGTTCATTTTCAGAATGGGACCTGTCTTCCAAAACCACTGTGTGGAAAATTCCCACTTATTCCATTAGTTCTACACAATGAGAACTTTTGCTGCAGCAAAAAACAGGTGCTGCAGCATCTCCCAGACTGGAGAGGACCTGTCTCCTTCCAGGCAAGAGGAAGGGCAAAGGAAGGAGGCCAGTGCTAGCCCAGAGCACAGCCTTACCAACAAAACACTCCTCTGAGCCACACAAGGTGTGTTTTGGTGTAAACCCAAACCCTCTGGAAATACTGACAAAACCCACTCCTAAATGGGACTGACTTCTTGGGGTTATGGTGAAGAGCAGGCATGCTTGCTGCCAGCAAACTGCAGGCAGAAAGAAAGGATGCAGCTTTTCTCAAATAAGAAATTATTCTAATATTTAGGAGCTAAAAATCATTGGCAGTTGTAAATAGGGCAGAGGCAATAATAGGTATGGGCCTAAGTATAGTAAAATTTCCAATTTTGAAGGGTACTTAGTACTAGATAAGGCCTTTCACATTTTTCTTTATAGTTCCTGCAAGTCCAAAATTTAAACTCTTGAAGGTTTCAGAACAGTCACTCTAATTAAGCCATTCATCTACTGCAAGTGAGGTTGTGGGGGAGAAAAAATTCCCCCAAACCAAAAAACTAAACAGCTGTGATACCAGGTCACCCTCCACAGCAGCACAACATTACCATTTGTAAGCACCTGGAGGGGACACCATCCTGTCACCGAGGTGCTTTGGCCTTCTGCTTTGTTTGATGTCCTGCTTCGATTGCCCTGGCTGTGGTGAACAGTTACTGCTACAACTTCATCTGATGGTGATGATCCAGCAAGCAGGAAACTGCATTTAAAACGTGTCTTGGCTTATAAAGCTGAAGAACTGTGTCTTCCCAAGCAAATACTGAGTACTTCCTGCTCCATCCCCTGCCTATGGAGAAGGAGCACCATGCACAGCACGCGCCCTGACATGGGACTGCCGTAATCAGAATGACACACATTGACCTCTGTAGGCTGCCAAAACCTGAGCTTCATGCAGGATGAGTCCTCCCAGCTCAGGAAGGAGACGTGCCCTGCCAGCACAGGCTGAATTACTGACATACTTCAGAGTGTCTTGCCCTACCACACATCCCACCTTCTCCAGCACGAGCAGATGAAGTGATGCGAAAAATCAGCCCAGGCCAGAGATGTGAGCAATACACAGTGGCATGGATTTCTTTAAAATAAACAGCAGTGCTGAGAGGACTAAGTTGTCATCAGAAAGCGTTAAAATCACAGAGTCTGCTGGAGTTTCAACGCAGAAAATGGGGTATTTCACTTACATGCTACCTGCTGTCAAAGAAATACCTGCCAGCATCTTAAAATATCATATAAACAGTATACTAAACCAGTCAAAACAGAAAGAATTTGCATTGTACAAATGCACATTACAACCTTCCCCCTCCTCAAATGGGTGTTTCCCCCCTACACTACAGTGCTCACAACAAAGAATTACCTGTTATGTACATTTTTAATTTGCTCGAGAACCATGTACTTTACCCCATTTTTGTTACTGATGATTCAAATTCAACTCTGAGAAGCTCTGAGTGTTAGTTACTGCGTCTGGATCACAATAATTCCTGCAAACAAGAAACCCTAAAAGCCCTGAGTCCACCAGCAGTTCTCTCTTTGGTCTTTTAAAATTAAGTCAAAACTAAAGCTATTCAGTTTGAATAGTCCATTCTTTAGTTTCCTTATCCACAGTACTCTGAAAGAAAGCCCTCACCACTTTCACACTGTACGTGTTGACAGGCTATAGAGCTGTATATGCTAATCAGGTAACCAGCCTGGGTCAATTCTTTGCTACAGGTTTGGAAACAAAAGGAAAGATTTTCCTTTACAGCATGTACACTTCTTTGCGCAAGATGAGATTATGATGGATTTAGCACACTACACTGTGTATGTTTACACATGAGCTAGGAGTCATAACCTGGCTCAACACTCCGGCAAACCCACCAGGGGCAAGGCAGTCCCTCCAGCTGGGGGCATCCTCCTGGCCTAGACACCCCCCACTTCCAGAAGGAAGAGCTCCAAGCACCCCCTCTAGGCTCACAAATTACATCGGGTCTAACATCATTTAGACTATAAAAAGAAACTGCTCTTTAATTTCATCAAGTAGTTTCACATGCAATGTAAAGGCATCTGTCAATTGAGATACCCCTTATTTCCACTGCCCCTACATCTCTGGAATTATTCTAACATTTAGGAGCTAAAAATCATTGGCAGTTGTAAATAGGGCAGAGGCAATAATAGGTATGGGCCTAAGTATAGCAAAATTTCTGTGGCCCTATTGACACCTGTAGCTCCCAATCCCTGTTTATGTTGCATACTTTCCCCAAGCTGCTTTCCTTCTGCAGTGGGGCTAGATACCCACAGGGACAGAGAGAACCAAACTCTAAATTGTAATGCAGTGTCTAGCTCAGGGTACAGAGGAGCCCTACAGAGAGCTATGGCTATGTGCCTCTAGGCAAGTATGGGCAGGTAAACCAGCTATTTCCAGTGATAAACTGTCCCTGGACCCACTTCAGGCTGAGAACATGCATGCAGCAATAAGGACAGTAACTGACAACACAAGCTACATTACCTTAAACTTCTTGGGACTATATCCTAGAGAAAGCTGTAATTACAATACTGGAAAACACAAGGTTTCCCCAACAAAATGGAGCCTGCAGGAAGGTGGAAGGAAGATGAGGAAGGAAAAGATTAGCCAATCTAAAAAGACAACAGTACCTAGATAATCAGCCACTATAAATCTAGATATATTCATATTTCAAAGACACACAAGCATACATAGCAAAGGTAATAAGGCTTTAAGGAAAGGAAAATCTGAAAGGAAATCTTTTTCCTTTGCTAGGAATTAAAGAAGTTAAGATGCTGTCTGGTCCCTAAAATAAATCTGGGTATACTATTATTAAGAAAATTATTTACTATGATTCTATTTTTTATGCTACAGAAAATCATATTAGGTGATGGCAACAATGTCTCCTGGACTTTGGTCTTAAGTTACTTAATATAAAACATTGTATATTCCTAGAAAGTTTTAGAGCTGGTCTTCCCAGAGAAATCCATAAGCCTATCTCAGATACCAACTAAGAGCTACTTTAGACAACAGAAAACATTGAAGACAGGTATATCTCTGATATTATTCCTCCTGTAGAAATTATAGATGAAATTTTCATCCGTGTGGAGCCAGCATCCCTTCCTGTGAAAGGTTTTCAGAGAAAGGGATGTGTTCAAAGAATGGGATGTGAATGTTTTACTGTGGAGCCTGCAGCCTGAGCAACCAAGCCTCAGGATCCCACTCTCTGTGTGAGCACCCTCCTGGCAGAATGAAGAGGGACTGCAGTGCAGCTCTGTGTCCCTTCTGCACATCACAGCTGCAACAAGAAGGGCAGCAAGTGATCCACCCACACAGTCAAAATGAGTCACTGGGAGCATGCTCATGGGAGGAGAGAAGGTGGATTAGCACTCCCTTGGGCTGAGGCAGGCATCCCGTGCCCCATTCACGTCTCGTCGCTGTCTCACCCACTGGATCAGTGCTCTGAGCAGAGGCTGTCTCATGGAAGAAGAAGTGTCTCAGGCCTTTGGACAAGCAGCCAGACCACACTCTTCCTAGTCCTTCTGGTACCCGCCTGGGCTGCAATTCCCAAACTGGACCTGCCACACTGAGATCATCCATGCGATGTGACACCTTCCCAGACAGTAATCCTTCTGGGAATGCTCAGAACCGCAAAACAGGCAGCTGGGACATGTCCAGCCCCCGGTGGTGCTTCACTGCCTTCAGGGCAGCTCTGAGACGTGACCATCAGCCAAGCAGGTTCAGCCAGCTACTGCCCAGCCCTGGAGACACCCCAATGACACCTCTACACCAAAGTCAACGCTCCACACGAAGAACCCACCAAATGGCACGAGGCCAGCTACTGCTTGTCCTCCTCACCTAGCTGGACCTGCCTCCCATACCCCTGTTGCAGCAAATGCAGAGCTGCTGTCTCCAAAGCACAGCTCTTCAACAGGAGACGTTTCATGGGACTTTCCACTCATTGAGCTTCTTTGGGTGCAGCTGGGAAAGCCTGATTCTGCCTACCATTTGCTTAAATTCCTATTAATCTTTTTAAGAAGTGGAAAAAAGCTGTACAGGAGGAGGCCTTGAGAGCAAAAGAAACCCCACAATAACACAGAAAGAACAGTTTAAGGCTCATTAGGAGCACTGCATACAGTGAAGCTGGTATTATTTAGTCTTTAATTATTTAAAGACCAGCTAACTATACACAACATCCAGTACTTCAACAATTCCTCATTTATCGCTGTAAAATATACAGTGCAACCCTCTGTGGTTACAAAGCCAATGTTGAAGATGCTGTCTATTTTATCATCTAGACAGTGTCTGAAATGAAAAAAAGATACATATTTCTTTCAATATGAATGAGAATTAATGAACTATAAGTAGATGTGGTATTCCCACCAAATTAAGAAGCATAATCCCCTCTCTCATTTTTTAAGTTCTTTTGCTCCTGGAAACATGAATATGGAATGGCAGTCAGACATATTTTTTTAAGATCAACAGCACTTGGATAAATTTGAGCAAGGCTTTTGAATATTGAATGACATTACCAAAAAAACAATTCAGGGGGCCTGTTTTATTGTACTTTAGAATAAAACTTGAAAGGAAGTTCAAACTTCTCTCCAGTTCAACTTTTAAATTAATAGTGGAGAAAGCAGCCACAAGGCACTTTTCACAAGTGCTTTAAGTGGGTTAATGAACTACAGTTGAACTCTGCAGAATTCCACTGAAATGAGTTTGTATGGTGCAGTAGTGCCTTTCAATGGGAATATATTCTCATGAAACTAACCACCTGACATGAACTTTATTTCCCAAAAAGAGGCTTGGTTCACCTGCACATACAGCTGGCTTACAGAGATGTGCCATGAGTCATGAGTCCAAACACATAATCACAGGTTGCCTCTCATCATCTGGAGACACTGACCAAAGCTCTTCTTTGCAAAGTAGGGGAATACACTAAAATGCCAAAATAAAACCTCCTTTCTGAAGAACCCACATGCTTAATAAAAAGATCAATCGTAGCTTCAGTTCACAAGACTTTTCTTGAATCCTTAATTGTCTGTTCTCAACATTTGTCATAAAAGCTTTAAGATATCTGTGAAGGCAAAGTTTGTGTCAAGAACCACAAGTGACCACAGTTACCATTTTCTTCTGTTTCACTATAGGACTTGCAGTGTACTTATTATTTTGCAGGCAAGGCATTTCTTTAAAACTTGACATTTTAAGCTACTTTATTATTTGGCACCACACGGAACTTTGTGGAAAGCTTGAACAGGACCAGTTGTGCAGAAGTGGAAACCATCCCTCGTTTTGCTGTGGTCAGTGAAGACATTTTAACTTGTATATATACAATCATATTCCCACTAAACAACAAAGTTAGCAAGAAACACTAGCTCTGGAACCCAGGTTTCATCAATGACGTCTCTGTAACACTATCAGGTGGTCCATGATTCAGTATTACAAGAGATCTGCTACATAAAATATTTGCCCATAAAGTGATTGACAGTCTAAAGGCACACAAAGATTTA
The DNA here is from genome assembly GCA_013390105.1 of Tichodroma muraria. NCBI lineage: Eukaryota > Metazoa > Chordata > Aves > Passeriformes > Sittidae > Tichodroma > Tichodroma muraria. Next base: position 29,328 of record WAAG01006262.1, read on the forward strand.
TAGAACAGATGAAGAAAATGTGATAAAATATTAGAGTTCAGAAGAATGTGTTTGGCAAAAACAAATAGTAGTTTGAGGAAGTCCTTTGTGTCGCTCGTTCTATCTTTGGAAAGGAGCAACTGCAAATGCAATTTTAGGGTTCATCTGCTCTTACCATTAGTTGATGGAGAGGGAGAAGAATCAAATAACGCAAACCCCCAGCCGGAGGAAGAAATCCCCTGATCCCGAGGTGGTTTTGTGACAGTAGAGATACTCCCCGAGCCAGCTCTTCTGTCAATGAGCGGCAGCACCCGGGCAAAACCAGAAACCCCGCTGCCCTAAGAGACAAACCCTAACCCGAGACACACAGCGAAGGGTCCCACTTCAGACAGAGCCCTGGCGAGAAGAAGCGCTGGGCAGCGTGTCGCGCTCCTCTCCAGAGGGGACACGGCAGAGCTCTCCAACTTCCAGGCAGGGCTGACTCGGGAGCTCCGGTTACCCCCGCCGAGCACGCAGGGAGGGAGGGCTTCCCTCCCGGGACGGTGACCCCTTGTAACCCCCGCTCAGGACGCCGCCGAATCCTCGGG
>WAAG01006262.1:30375-41819 GCA_013390105.1 Tichodroma muraria
GGGACGGGCACGGGCACGGGCACGGGGGAGGCCGGGCCGCCGGCGGCGGGGAGCCCTCGGGAACCGCAGAGCCCTGAACTTGGGCACCCTAAAACCTGCTGCGGTCGCAGCCCATGTGCCGGGCTGGACGAGCACGCAAAACCTGCACGGCTGTCTGGGGTTAAACTGTCTGCAATTGCTGGTTTGGAATAAATGAAATTGCGGCTCTCTTCTCTTTCACCTACTCACCCAGCAAGGTGTTTCTTCAGAAGGGAGATGCTCGCCTTCATGGTCGCCTTCATCACAAGGCTGGCGCACCATTCATACCCGGGTTTCACTTACTTGGTTTCGGAGGAAGCAAATGCCTCCCGAGCAAGAACACAGCGGTGTCAGTGCGTGAGCCTTTCAGTGTGCTAGCTACGCACTTGTTCTGGTCACCACTTTGTGTCTCGGGGGAGGAGGAGGAGGCAGATTTACAAGTTGTTAAGATAGAAAAACCCACATCCTATTAAATGTGCAACTCCTGTTACTACAGAAGCTATTTGTCAGTAAGTGGAGCATAAGCAATAACATGTTTTAAGTAGTAAGAGTGGAGAAGGCTCTGTGTGTGCCGGTGGCCAGCTCTGAGGTCCCACGGCGGGCTGGCATGCTCATCGTGCAGGGCAGGGCACCTTCTCCAAAAGTTAAAGGACAGAGCAACCTGTCCTGCTCTAGGTAAAGGGATCAACATTTCTGAGAACCTGCTTTCCCGAGGGAGTTCTTTATTTTCAAAGATTTTTAAGCTCCATGTTTGCCAGGGAAGAAGATGCATACATTTTTGGAATAATTGATTCTCTTAAAACTTGAGAAAGCAACGAGCCAGAGAACTTTAAGCTACCCTGAGTTACATGTATTCAAATCTTCATTATCTGATCGCAGTACTTATTTCTATATTTATTATTTTTGAGGGGGGAAAGTATTTTTATATTAGAGTATGTATTAAAGTCCTTGTAGTTAATGAAACATTAAAAGGGGTTTGCAGTATAGCTCCAATGCTTATTTTTCAGGCATGCTTTTTCACAACCAGTTTGTGCTATTTCACAACTAGTTTAATTTTAACAGTATAAGGTGAGAGACTTCTATACTGGCCAAAACTGAGACAGTACTGATTCATTGTTTTTTCCCTTTTTTTCTTTATACCTGGGTGGAGTTGAAAGCACTTATTCAGGTTTATACCCAGTCGCATTAGGCATAAATCTGACCATTATATTTACTCTTTACTGGAATGAACAAGGGGATGAGGGAATACATAATAAAAGAAGAATCCTCAAGTGTTTTACTTGATCTGTGTATCTACTGAGATTACATTATTCCAATAGACCGCTGTTACATTAATTAAAATATGTTCCCTCTAATCACCATAAAAGAAGCAAGAAAATACTGATGGCATATCTGTAAGATACTTTTTGAGTTGTACTTGGTTGGAAGCAATGGCCGTTGTAATCCTCCACTGATACATAGATCACCAGGGACCACTGAGACTATAAATGACCTTCTCAATCTGGATGAGAGACCCAAGGGAGGCAATAATAACATGTCAAAGCTGCCATGTGGTACAAAGAGGCTAGCTCTGCCCAGCGTGCTTTGGACCAACCACTTGGGCCATCAGACTATGCTGATATTTTTTAAACTGCTGGTTGTACTCATAGAAAAAGGCTGTTTCTAAAAGGTCAGACAATCTAGTAAATGTAAAGCCAAATTATAACCAGTACTATTCCTTGCAGCAGTATGGCAAGATATAAAGGTCATACTTAAAGGCAGACTTACAAGGGAGCCTGTGGTAAGACACAGAAATCCAGTATCGGACTCGAGAAGCTGTAGGAGACTTTGTGGCCTTGGATCAAGAGAGAGGCTCAGCTGTGGCAAATGCTCTGCAGAGACGCTGGGAAGGCAGCTGGCCAAGGGGCCTCAAGGGCCAGCTGGGAATGCATAGCAGAAAGGGCAAGCTTAGTTCCAGTTGGGCTGGACAGGAACCTGAACACTTGAACAGGCATCTTTGGGCCAGTCCCATTGCTTAGCCATGAAACTGGGCATTGTGAGTTTCTGACTGTTTGTAAATAACTCCCTCTTCTCACACCTGCTGTTGGATTTTTGGACCTTAGACACAGCTATACCTGGACATGATTCATCCTTTGAGAAGCCTGGCAGCTCTACAGAAGATGCAGAAAGCCTTGCTGTAGGCTTCTCTGCTGCCCTGTCTCCAGATGCCTCTTGTACTGTTGCTGCAGCCAAGGCAGGATTACCCAAGCAGGCAACCAAAAGTGCCCCCTTAGGGCTGGCGCCAGACCTTCCCTTGGGCGTGCTGGCAACTTCCCCCAGAGAGAGGAAAAAGTAAGTTCAGTCTATGATTTCACTGTCTAGAAAACAGTCCCATCTATTTCCTCAGCTTAAGGAGGGACTGACTTACAGAATCAGATGGCTGCCTTCTGCATTATCTCTGAAGTAATGGTGTTCCCTATATCATGCTGTCCTCTAAGCGAAGAAGTTATCAATAACTGTTTAATGGGAAGATTTTTTTCTACTTTCTTAGACTTTTTTAAATGTTTAATACATGTCTACTGCATTTTTCTTTCCCTGCATTGTCCTTGGTCAATAAAAATATGTTACGAAGCATGGGGACACGGTAGCAGGTGGCATGATGAATTACCTCTTTAAGAAGCGATGTTCTTTTCCACTATAGATGTAATGTTCTTCCCAGGTAGTCGTAAGAGGGCTCTTCTGTAGGAGCTCTTAGTCATTTTGGAAAGAGAATTAAACTCTCTGTGTACTTTGAAAAGGTTTTAGCAGACTCACATATAGCTGAGTTCTAATGAAACTCCTCCTCCCTTTATTTGTGAGTAATGAAGTAAATAGAATCAGGTTTGCATTTTTACAGTGAACTAGTTTTTGTTGTTAACACTTATAAGCAAGACATCATCAAGTCGTGTTATAACACAGTGTAATAATGTAATTCAGATCGTATCCAGCCTGCAGAACTGAGCAAAATTCAAACTGGAAACTTTATTTAAAATGTCATTCAACTAACAGCCTTCCTTGCCAGGCAAAGATAAAAAAGTTTTAATTCATAATTTAAATTTAGGGAAAAGGCACTTTTTTTTTTTTTTACTTTTTTTTTAACACATCAGTAAAATAAAATGCTAAATTGTGCATTTAAGTTTTTATCTTTTCACGTGTAAAGGCTCTCAGAAAATGGACTTGGAATTGAATATCTCTGTACCCTCAGCTGGAGTTAAGGTGGAGAGCCTTAGCTGCTTCTTCACCCAGTTTTCCACAAGGAAGGGTGTGGGAGACACAGCTCACTGTCCAAGTGGCCTCATGCCTTGAAGCAGCCTGACCGCAGAGATTTCTCCTTCTGGAAACTGGCTCCTCCCATCCTAAGCTCATTTCAAACACTACCACCTTCCTCTAGAGGTGGAAGAAGTAGCCAGTGTAAGATTTAGCTGTAACAAAAATACATAAATCCCAGTCAGTGGCTGCTCTTGGAGGAGATTTAAATTCAATTATTGAGCGCTCTTCTGGGTTTAGGTTTGTAAAGCGCTCTCTCTGGTTTCTGTATGTGGCCAGAGTCACTCTGCTCAGGGCACTTTCCATAGCCCTTGCTAGACTGGACCACAGCAGAACCAGGGTCAAGCTCAGAGCCTGCTTCTCTCACTGCAAAAATTAGAGCCCTGCAAAAATTTCATCTGATGTCAAATGCAGGAACAAGAGAAAGCTCTAAGAATTCTATGGGACAAAAAAGAGAGGTGCAAAAACCAGGGATGTGTTGAAAGCTCAGTGTTCAGAGCACTCAGTGTGGGAAAGACATGCAATTTTCAAGATTGCTTCCACTTTGCAGCTAATATTGTTTAATGGCAAGTTACAGAATCAAATCAGGAAGCTAATGCTAAAGCTGGACTGTGTGCCCAAGCCACTGCCCCATGGCATTGCTGCCTCATTCAGATACATCCCACAGACGCTGAGTACGCCCAGGGTAGGGTTAGGGCATTCAGAAGCACAGTAATGCTTGCATGGAGAAAAAGGGATTTAGGTTTGAATTGTTCTAGACCTCCAGCTGCTTGGATGGGTGCTTTAACCATGGGTCTGCTGGGGATGTGTCTGAATCATGGCTCTGTGAGACGAGCTGCTTCACTGGGCTGATGTTTGTGGGCATCCCTGCAGAGCTGTAGTTTAGTTCATCCTCCCGAGTAAGGTGTCTGCTCAGGAGTGAGAATGTACAGTTACGAATAGAGAGTGTAAACCTATAAGCTGCTCAAAGCATTATGTAACTGTGGAAGACGTCAACTGTGAATGTGAAAAAGTGATATTATAGTCAGGCAAATAAAGCAGGTACTTTCCATCACAAATGTTTAAATACTTCAGGAGTGGAGATTATTTCTGTTAGCAGTATCTGATACTCTCCTGCTGAAGTTCTGAGCTGTCATCAGCCTCCTACTACATGTTGCTGGAAAAAGGAAGGAAACCTTTAATTCCCAGCCTAAGCTTGCATGTCAAATATTTCAGTAGTTACATAAAATTTTCAATAGTTGTTATATTTACACCTTTTATTTTTAACTCTACGCTCTCACTGCTCATTTTGGTTTTTCACCTTCTTCTGGCTCACCCTTCATCTGTTCCCAGAAGCCTTCTGCTTCAGTCCTTACCAGTCAAGCTACTTTCACAAGCACTGTCATTAACAATAGATAAAGATCTTTTAAATAAATTATTATCTTTACTTCGAAAGATCCAGATGACCAGATGTGCTAATGCAAGAGATCTGTTTGCCTGGGGGAGCCTGTGTTCTTGTTAAAACCAAGTTTGGACTAGCTTAGAGTCGCACCAATTTCAGCTGACACACAGAGAGTGTTATTTACCTCTTGTTTCACCCACTGTAGCACTGTGCTATGAAGGTGCACCTACAAAAATGTGTTAGATTAATTGCAGGTGGAAACTCTGGGTAACATAAGTCACTGAGCCCTAGCACCGAACTGAACCAAGGTGAGCCCTAGTGGGCAGGCTTGTCATGAAAGCTTATGAAGTTTAAGAAATGCCACTCAAATATTTATCAAAAAGCCTCCTCTTCGAACCAATTTTTTTTTCTTGAACTATTCAAAAAGAGAAAAATAATGTAGCATACCAAGCTCCATGTAGGTGCAGAAAGAGTAACATGGCACGTGGAGAATTCTGCCCATATCTGGACCCATTGAAGTGCAGCTGGAGTATGGAAAAATCATTGCAAACATCTGTTTTAGCATGTGCTTGCATTAGTTTAGTTGTAGACTTATCTGCCAAGGGGTTATCGGTAATACGGAGATGTGTGTCTGAATTCCACCTCAAATTCCATATTTTTGATCTGAATGGTTGAACTCACTAATCTTAAAGGTATTTTCCAACCTAAATATTCCAATGGTTCTATGAATTGTGGTCATCAGTACAAAGAGGACTCCAACCCTGTAAACAGGTTCCCCACATGATTAACTATCTCCATCATGATCACTGTTCTTACATTCTGCTTCACACACAAAGCTTTGCAGAGAGTCACAGATAGCAAGGATGCGGTTATATTTAATTCAGAGGTATAAAAATAGGAAGTGAGCATTCATTTCATTATGTTTCTAATGAATTATAAAATGTATATCATCAAAATAAATATTCTTGAAATTGCTTCCTAATGAATCACTTACACAATGTGCCTACTCAGTTGTGTCAATGATTAATTATATTCTTGCCTCCTTCCTGGAATACAAATGCTTTTATTAAAGCGATCCAACGACAGTAAGACAACAGACTCATTCTTATGGTCATCCATTTGGTCGTGGATTGATAGAGTATTCCTCTCAGCGTCTTTAGAGTGCATCTGAACAGCTGCAAGTGACTGTGACATAAATGAAAGTTCATGTCACCTTAAGCAGAATGAGATGAAAGACAGTCTATTCATCCAGTTTCAGCTTATCAGTGCACAGTCATTAAATACTAATATTATCTGGAGCACTGTGATAAATACAGAGCGTACCGTGCCAGCTGCGGGCGTCATCAGATGGGAGCCTTTTTACAACGTTCTGATGCACAGAGGTGAATTATTCCAGATTATTAAACATTTCATTAGTTCTCAGCTTCAAGATACAGCTTTAGAAGTGACCGGTCTCACAGAAAAAATCATTATCACGGAATGTAATACTTACAAATTGGTATTTGTGAAGTTCAGTGACTGCCACTATGAAAGAGCCTCAGAAACCTTTGTGTAGGTGAATGACATCGTTCTGCAAGGCTGAAAAGCAATTGCTTATTTGCATAATGGCATTCACATCATTGTTGAAAGATTAGGATTCATTTAATAAAAGTGGTCATGGGCAGAGAAAAATGCTTTTGCACTGAATTTAAATAAGCCACTCCTGAGTTTAGGTATTGCTCTTTGGCTTCCTAGCACAAGTCAAATGGAAAACCTTGACTGCCAGCTGTCCTTGGCACTGATGGGCTTCATATCAGTGAAGATAATTAATAAAGTTTTTTCTTATGCCCAACCACTTAGATGTCAGTAAGCAGGTTACTTTAATCTAGTAAGTCAACATCTGCAATTACATGGAAAGAAAGAAGCACTGGAGAATTCATTTAGTACAGTCTGTCTTGCATAATGCAAAGTGACCAATTTACAATGACAGGAAATGAGGAAGGGTGGCATTAACTAGGAATATACCACATGCGGCCGTGGGGTGCAATACTTTCGAAGGTATATGGTTTAACTAAAATTGATGAAAGTTAAAAAAAAAACCAAAATACAATTATGCAAATTTGAATAATATCCAGATATAAAGAATCCATCTTTTATGCACTCTCTGTATTAAAAACACTCGATTCAAGTGAAATTTTAGTAAAAAATGCTCAGAGTTACCTTGTACATAGGCTGCAGCAAAACAAAATCAGTAACTTACAGAAGAAGAAAGCAAAGGTTTTTAAAATGTTAGTATTTTGTAAATGCTTTGGATGACAAAGAAAAGGCAGAGTGCCTGAACCACAGCTGACTGCATTTGATAGCGCTCTTTTTCTTCAAAGCGCAACAATTACATGTTGGGAAAATGACATTTAAAAGAAAAAAACACAGCAAAGAAGAACACAATTTCCTTCACCTATTAACATTCCTCTTCCTTGGTTCAATCCTGCCTTTGTTTTTGCACATGCATCTCACTGATTTTAGTTAGTAGCCCTCTGGATGACCCCTCTCCAAATGCACTAGAGAAAAGCAGACTCTTGCTGAGTTCAGGGGAGTTTAGGGGTGGCTCTGGATGAGGAAGGATTTGGGGTAGGTCCTGCTGTTGAAAAATCACAGGGGCAGAGCCATGTCCTGTTGGCACTGACTTTGTCCCTTTCAGCAGCGAGGTCCCGCAGCCCGGCCAGCCCAGCCAAGGGCTCTCACCACGGGGGTGGCAGGACAGTGGTGCCTCCCAGGCCTGTGCGTGGTGGGGAGCAAGTCCTGCAGCATGTGCAGGAGTGGCAGGGATGGAGGGAAGGGAAAGCCAAGTAAAGGCTCTGTCCTTGCAGTCCGCTGTGGTTATCCCGTCTGGGCAGAGCTGCGGCCGGTGCCTCGGTACAATGTGCGGAGCCATGCGAGGGAGGGGAGAGGTGCCGAATGCAGGGGAGCAGCCACCTGCTCCCGGTGCCATGCCCTGACTTGGTACCACCTCCCCAGTTTGCTTGGGCAGAGAAGCCTTTGCAAGAGCTACTCAGCTATTTCTGGCAAAATCTGTTTTTCCCCGATACTGCCAGGAAGCGCCTGGCTAGCCGGGCTCATCAGCCTGAAGTAGCATCTGTGACCAGCTCCTGACACGTGAATTCGCTTGTGCCTTCCTCATACATTCAGGTACAGATGAAAAAAGATACAGGCATTGGTGAGCAGCCCATTGTCTGTGTGGTGTGGCATCAGGACAGCTGCTGTTTCCTCAGAAAAACTCACCCGGGGCTTCCGTGGCACCAGAGAGCATCTGGCTCCTGGACGATTCCCAGAGATCACTGCCTCCTCCCCATCCCCAGATGCTCGCCCAGACTCTGCCCATATGTGGGACCAGACCAACCACGGGAAACAGCCAGAGAAGAAGCAATTACTGGGTTAATGATTTCCTTTGTGACTACAGAAGCAGATTTCTGTGCCGTGGAAATCAGCAGGAAGGTACAAGTGCAACAGGATATGCAAAATAGTGAGTACTGGTACATCAAGGCTTGGGGACTTCTTTTCCCCGGGCAGGAAGGTGCTGCTGCTCTCACTGAGCAGCACATCCATGAAAGAACCTCTGCTTTCTGTGTATATTACCAAAACAGCCCAGTGCGGGGGAAAATGGATACACTAAGGGAGGATGGAGTTCAGAATATATATACTCATACCAGGCACACATACACAGGCTTAGATAAGAAAATGGATAACAATTGAAATTCAATTTAGGGACTTCATGGCTTATTTTTTCTGGAAAGTGTCTTCCACTCCAACATATTCCTTTATCTTGCTCTCCCTTAATAAGGATATTGTCTTTCAATTGAGTTAACTCTCCTTGTTGCTTAATTGCTTTTAAAGAGGATCTCAATTACTCTTTTCATGATCTGTTGTCAGACATGTTTGCCTGCACTTATTTATATCAACAGAGCAATTTTTCTCTTTACCCTTTTCTGGTGTTATCTTTACAATTTGCAGTGTATACTTTGGCTTAACACGTTCAGCCAAAATAATAACACAGACAGATCTAATTGCAGACATATAGGCTAAAATGCAACTTCTTTGGGATTGTCCTCAAAAATGAAGCTGTTCAGAAGTATTTATGAAAGTGGCAACTGAATTTTGTTCCTGAAGGCTGGAAATTTGGGAAGGTCATTCTGCTTACTAATGTGGATTTTCTGCCATAATGAAACAGGCTGCATATCACTGCACACATAAAATTAATAAATGCTACTAAAATCTGCTACTGCTTCTGCGGTTACTACATACACAGAAAATTATATCCGGAAGAGTATCTGGGCATGGATGACATGCTCAAATACTACAGTGGTTGGCTGCATATGGAAATGAAAGGCGAATAAAGAAAAAATACCGTGCTATTATTTATTCTCCTGCTTCAGAGTTTTACTTTCTGAAGTAAACATGTGTGGACAGATACGTATCAGAGATTTATCCAAGCTAATTTTTGAATCACAGCCCTCTGAGCATGCTAATTTAGTGTGCTATGGTACTTCTGTCCAACAGCTGTAAAGTAGATTACCTGGTTTAGTGTGAAGCTAACTCAGAACTGTCTGTGCTTGCTTAGTCCTGCAGTCTGTTGCACATAGATGCACGATAAATCATGTCCAGAAGTTTTCAAAAAGCAAGATGGAACCTAGGGGGTTAATATTTTACTTTTTTTTTTTGGTTATTACTTGCACTGGTTACAAAACATTACACAGGAAAAAATAAGAAGCGGAAACACAATTTACTAGACTACATTTTACCAAATGGTCTGTGGAGTAAAGCAACAACAAACTGAAAAACAACCTCGAGAGACTGATATGGCTGCAGAGCTCCAAAATATTTCCCAGTGTGCTGATCAGCTCATGTTTATCATTAAACAATACTGTAGCACTAACTGCAATACACTGAATAACACAAGATTCAACTTGAAGAGTGTAGGAATCTCATCCTGCTGCAAATTGCTAGAACGGGAAGAGAAAGGAAGGGAAGAGAAAACTAATGTGAAAAACATGCAAAGCACAAACATTAGGTTGGATTTAGAGAGCTGCAAGTTATTTTACGAGCATTATAAACTGGATGTTTTGTCATTTAAATGAAGATTTTGAGATCTCAGCTAGCTTACATTATAGCCCAAGCATCAGCATTAAAACGAAGATCAATAAGCAGTTGAAAACATTTGCAGATAATCTAGTCTCAGTCTCTACCCTCATGTGCAGGCCAAGCAAGCAGTGCTGCAGCCCAGTGATTAGCAGGAAGCAATTCCTCTGTTCGTCTCCATTGCCTGCAGCTCCATGTCCAGGGAGCCTTGTGCTCCTCTTTGTCAGATGAGGCTCAAATGAAGGAGCATCCAGAAATAACAGCATCATCCTGATGCTGTTATTAGATTTCATCCTGATCTTTTATACAGAGATAGTAATTTAATGCCTGATTCATAGGTTTCGATATCCCTTCCTATACTAGTGGAAAACAAGCAGGAGAACTTCAATTGTGGTTGCCAAACCTTCTTCGGAATCTTGCTGACTTCTTGATGTGGGTTATTTCCTCTGGAAATGAGTTCTGGATAATAAGTCATAAGGAAAATCATCCGTTTCCTCAGTGATAGATTCCCTGCATTGTCATTTCACCAAGGAAATTTTCTTGGCTGGAATAACAGCAATCTCTTTTGCTAGAGAATAATTGTTATAGCTTTTATAGATGAACATCACCTTCTCAGACCTTCAGTTCTTTGAAAATGTCAACAACAACTGAATAAGAAAAAGCTGGCTGTGCTATCTACTGTAATTTCCAAAAGGCTTTCAGCAAGGTCCTTCACCAGAAGCTTTTAAGGAAGCAAAGCAGCTGTGGGGCAAAAGGGAAAGTTCATGTGTGGATAAATAATTTATTAGAAGAAAGAAACCAAAGGGTGGGAGAAAATGGTCATTCTTCATGGTGAAGTGAGATTGTAAGGGGAGTCCTGCAAGAAATACTTACTGGTACTTGTGCTTTTCAACACTGTCATACAGGACATGGAAGCAGGGTGAGGAGCGGGATTTGCTGAGAATATGAAGTTAATAATTTATTCTGGACAGCAAAGATGATTATGCAGACTCGCAGAAGGAGCCTGCTAGATTGAGTGGGCAATAAAATGACAGATGGAATTTGATGTAGACAAATATGAAGGTGGGGGAAAACCAATCCTCTTTTCATGTATAAAAAGATGGGTTGACTGCTTCCCTCAACAGCAAAAGCTCTGGGCTATGACAGTGCCAGGAAAACTATTCATGCTTGTTATCAGTATGCAATCTAAGGAAAATCAAGTATTAACAACTGCCAGGAAAGAAAGAAAGAGAAAACTGGACATCATCATCGTGCCACTTGATGTGTCCATGATTTCTCATTCCTTCTGGTCTTTTTTCCTCAAAAAGGTGTAGAGACACAGAAAAACTTTCAGAAAAGGGCAACAAGGGTGATCAAAAGTATGAAACTGCTTCTATATGAAGAACAACAAGAGGAAGGGAGCAAAACAGTCTGAAAAAGAGCAATGAAATAGCATGGAAGGGAGTCAGCACAGAAGTTAATGAACAGCATTGAAAGAGAGGATCAACAGAACACTCCTGGTAGAGGAATGGGGCACTGGCAGATGGAAGTAATAGGAAAAAGGTTCAGCTGGCAGCATGAGAGGCTGTTCCACCCTCAGGGTGTCCCTGACCGGTGAGCTCCTGCTCACAGACATGGATGTCCAAAGTTTGCATGTACTCAAGGGACA
>WAAG01006272.1:5924-18868 GCA_013390105.1 Tichodroma muraria
GAGATACTGAACCCTAACATAACAAAGTAAGAACAGTTGGATAGTGAAAAAGAAAACAGAAAATACCTAGTAAACTGTGTCTGTGCCCCTTTCCTGTCTAGCACACTGCTTGACATTACATTCCCAAAAGTCTGGAAGTCCAGCCAAACCCAAGCTCCTCCTTCAGGCCCATGACTAAGCCGTTTTTACTGCAGTCCAGTTTTCATATACTAATTCAAGCTCAAACAGGGCTTTTTTTACCCCTGTGGGAAATGCAATGCAGAGAGAGGTGATAAAGGCGAATACTCTAAGAGAGCAATGTTTGCTTGATCTTTGCAGTGGCCTTGGAGTGGAGTCCCAGGTCCTGTGTGACAGGTACCAGTGGTGTGACAGGTGTTGGATCATCCACCACAGAACGGGACTTTGTTTCATTGAGGTTTTACAGCTACTTTTTAGTCACCTTTGAATCTCGGTTGCATATTCTCTATCTAGATACTTTCAAGCCAACTGGCAACTAGCAACAAGGTGGAAATCAGGAAAAGAATACAGTTTAAATGCAACCATAAGGATACCTGGCATTTAAGCTGAATAAGGTTTCAGCACTGATAAAGCCTCCTCTGGCTCCAGGCTGGGCACAGAAATTCAGTAAAGTGGAGAGGAGAAAAATCATTTTGGGGTCTCTGAAACATGACTTATGTTGAAAGGCTGAAGAACCGGTGTTGTTTGTTCCCACAAAAAGTCACATTAAGAATTTGCAAATTTGTAGAAAGCCTCACATGAAGGGCACAGTTTGTGTTCCACAACCACAGCTAATTGAGTCCAGTGCTGGACTTCAGCTAGGCTGCTCTAACTGTGAGGCCTTGAAGTAGAATGCTCTTGATCATTGGAGGACTTGCAGAACAGTGTAGGTAAACATAAATCAAGATTTGCACTGGTGGTCCTGTCCAGGGACAAGTTAGGATAACATCCCGAAGCACCTCCCAGCTTTGTGTTTCTGCTATTGCACACTAATATTACAATTCACTATCTTAAACATGCACAATTTATATTTAAAATCCATGCACAATAAACCAGATCCAAATCCTGTGCAAGTCACTGAGAGACTTTTATAAACTCCTTTGAAGTAGACTGAACATAGCTGTTGCACTGGTCTAAATATGAACTCTGTTTACTAACAACTTAGTATTTGCTTAGTTTGCAGTAAAACTCCTGATAAACCATAATTAGGTGTTCAGCTTTGAAATTAGTACTGAGAGCATTCCTCTTGAGGGGGAAGGTAAGGTCTGGTTTCCAGCCCTCCACAAGCTGATTTATATATAATGTAAAGAGAGAGCTACCAGGTCAAACCACGCTAGTTTATCAATTCCTCTTTCACACTGATAAGAACTATAACTGAATAGCTGAAAATTAAGTGAATCATTTTTTCACACTTCATAAAAGTATTTTGGTTTTGTGTGGAATATAGGTTGTAGAATTTCCATTCATGCTTGGAAGCATTCAAGATCTGATTTGACAAAGTCATAGTAAACCTGACCTGAACTCAGTGCTGGTCCTTCTTTGAGCAGGAGGTTGGACTTGGTGACTTCCCAACGCCCCCATCAAATTTAATCATAAGGTGATTTATAAAAAGTAACTAAATTTTCATGCTCTACAATAACAGATCACTGTTCTTCAATATCTCTGTCTCCCAGCTCTAATACCTACCATAATTCTTCCTCACTGCGCTTTTAAATAAAATAATCTCACAAAATACAGTAGTGCTAAAGCGTAAAAGTAGGAGCAAACAGGTACTTTTTGCAACATCAAATCCTGAAAAAGGCACCCCTAAACTTACCACCAGTCAAAATGTCCATGCACAAACACTTTCTGTAAAAAGATAGCTTCATTTAATCTATATTTAAAAAATAAATCAAATAACATTTTTTTCCAGAGGAATTTTCTTTAGGAAAATATGTTTCAACAAGTTGTTCAGCTGAAAAAGCAAAAGTTGAAGCAAACACCTGAAGGGAAAGCTTTTCACTTTGCAATGGCTTGAATTTGCTTTGCTAGAATTTGTTTGGAAATGTTTTAAAAGTGTAATTTACCCAAAATTAACATTTATGTTTCTGGTTTGAAATTCCAAAAATTTTCCCATCTGCCAAATGTATAAATATTTCAACTCCCTTTCCCAGTTTTAGCAATACCTTGTTTCCCTGTTTCTCAGAAATGAAAATGCATTTTGTGATACACCACATGCCCAATTACAGAAGGCGTTCAAGGTCTGAGCAGAGGCTGGGATGGCGTCGTGGAAATGGGAAACGCTCTGGCTGTTGAGGAGAAAGTGACTGTCAGGGGTGTGAACTGCTGTGTCGATCCCTCCCTTTTCCTTTTGAGTTGCTGTCCAGAGGAGGAGGAAGCTGGCAAGCAGCAGAAGCAGTGAACATGAGCAAATGGCTAAAGGCAGAGCAGCAGTTTCTGCTGGCCACAGCCAGCAGCGGCAGCTCAGCCCCTCCTTGCTTTCCTGGTTGTCCCAGGACAGTCAGTAGATTGTGAGGGCACAAATCCAACCCAGGGGGCCCCTCTCATTTTTCTGCTGTCAGCATGTATCAGGCAGTCCTGCCTGTCCCTTCCATTGTATCACTTCCCTCAAGAAATTAAGATACTAAATGGAAGTTAATCCCTATTCCTATTTCCCTGGTATAGCACAAATATTGGTGGTATTCTACTGTGTCTGGCATATATCAATAAATGTAGAAGGAGCCTTATATATTTGGATATGTCTCCTTTCATAGCTATAGAAAGGTCTACTATGAGATGTGAACAGAGTTTCTCAGGTGACTATTGCCATCTGTGCCTGGTAGGATTGTAGATACCCTTCAGACTGCCTGAGAGAGGGAGAAGTAGAAGCAGGAGAGAAGGCAGCAGTGCATGGATCAGGAGCACAAGACTGTGCTATACTGATACAGGGAATATCAGCTTCATAGACATGAGGCTTGGGGTAAACTGAGCGTAAACTTCATTCCTTAACATTTTACATTTTATACTATAATTTATCAGTCATGTTACTGATAGAACATTTTTATTTAAAGAGGCATTTTGCAGATTTGGAGAAGCATTATTTTTTTTTAGGACAAAAAAATTGAGAAAAAAGGTTTCAAGACTTTTTTTTTTCCCAAATGTCCTTCATTTGGCAGGAAAGCTAAAATGTTTGTATAGTAATTAGAGAAAACAAAGAATAAGCCTTTTATTTCAGAGTCTGGTCAGTGCCAAATGATTAGCTAAAGCAATAAAGCCCCTATACAGGCACTTAAGTTGAAACATTTGGGGATTTTAGCAGCAATGGCAGACATTTTGGAAATGACATAATCTTGATAGCTAGTTCATCCTCAGATTTCTGATTTTCCACAAGAAACTTGCTACTCTTTGTTTCTAACTCATTCCCTGACTGTGCAGAAATGTGCATAGGAGTACAGCAGCACGTTCTGAGATCTTCTGTATTATTGAGCCCTGTAAATAATTATTTTTTCATTTTGGAGAGAAATAACTCATTTCAACTAGTCTTCGACACAGTCTCAAGCTATAATCTTGGAAATGAGTTCAGAGTAACCCTGAACATTTCCCAGGATCAAAGGTTTTGCATACAAAATACTGGTTTCAAGTCCGTTTCTAATTTTAAACCACTTTGCAGGTGTGCAACTACAGTTAAAACTCTGCAACAGCCCAGGCAAATGAATACTTGCACCTGAGCCAGGCTGCCCACACCACCTGGCAGCCAAGAGCACCCAGCCCAGGTCACATTGAGCCCTCCCAAACACTGCCCTGTCAGTCTTAGAATTCAAGGAAAGGATAAGGAAAGGAAACCCTCGGAAGGTTTCATGAGAGCAGAGATAGCTTCTGAGATGATTTTATACAGAAGTCATGTTTCTCTTATCCCAAACTGATTTCAACTGATTACACAGCTGAAAAAATTAGAAGAGCAAGAAGTGGGGAAGAGAAAGGCTTCTTTCAAATAAATGGCAAACATGAAGGCTTTCCTAGAAGATCAAAGGAGATTCATCATTTAAGTAGAAAGGTGGCTTTGATTTAAATGGTTTTAAAAAACAAAATGTGATACTAGTCATTCCAGAACCTGCATTTTGTATTTACTCTTTTTTTCTGTTTCCTCTATCACAAGTTGGAGCTCTGCTACTTAAAACAGACTTCTGTAAACTCTAGTTAAGGAGATTTAATAAATTAGAATAAAACCACAAACCTCACTACTGTCTTCATAAGTTTTCTCAAAAATCATGAAAAAAGTTCTCCCATTATGTCAGCTGTCCCAAGGCCAGATTCTCTGTACACTTCATGTGAGAGCAAACCAGCACCAAAATGGTTGCAGTGTTTTTTGTGCTGCACTTGCACTTGGTCAAAGAGTTTGCACAAAACATGAGAAAGGGGAAAATCAAATCAAGCCCATGAATTGTCCAGTTTCCTTGAAAAGAATTACTTGAATAAACAAAGGGCCTCATCCCTATTCTGAGGTGTGTGATGGGAAATACATATTTACCTGCAAAGCACCTGCCACAGGCATGTACCTTTCTCAGGAAAGGTGGTATCCATATCTCCTGAGCTAGCATGGAGTGCTGCTACACATATGAAACTAACCATACTGTGGTTTTACATCATGCTAGTCATTTTCACATTAGTGACTCAACATTTCTATCCATTTTTTAGCTAATTTAAGTATGTTACACAGTTGTATCCTATGTGATGCCATGTGTCATGGTCTTCAAACGTGTAGGTGAATCGCTCAAGCGGGAATAGAGACCTGTCTCTATGCTATATGAGGTTTTCTTGAGGTGACTTGTATGGGTGTGTCAAAGCCTGACTTCCATGCTTTTCTCCAGTATCTGTAATCACACTGCCCCCTCAGCTTTTTACCATTCTGTACTTTTGCTAGATTCTTTATCCTAGACTCATCTGATCTTCTAAAACATGACCAAAACTTCTCATCAATCCCCCTTCTCTGTGTGACCCAGACACGAATGATCCTCAGAGTCTCCTCTTAGAGCCCATAGAAGACAGGGCTATCTGACTAGGTAGCGTGGCACTCCAGGTCTGGGAGCCAGATGTCCTGCCCTGGGAGGGAGAAGGATGAAGTAGGCTGTAAAGGTGGATATTGTCTGCCAGCAGCTATCAGCCTTAGCAAATGAGATGAGCTCTTTCAGTCATCCAGAGGCTGTTGGTGTAGCACCATGTACAGCACTGACAGAGTTACTGCTCCTATTACTATTTCTGTTCTGCAGTGAAAGCTGTGCTTATTAATAACAGTCTGACTTTTCGGCAACTGCTAATACTCCTGTTAAACTTTAAAAAAAGTGATCTGTCTTGCTGCTGTTGTTTGCAGAAATCTCCTAAGCAGCAAGTCTCTAACTGTAATTTTATGGCTGGTTTGTGATAAATTATTTCCTTTCATACTCTATTGAATTTATTTAAATAGAAGGTAGGAGACACTACAAACCTACAAAGTAGTGGTATTAACATGAAACTACTGGAAAGGTTTGGCTGGAGTCTTTTTACATATTGACATATATAAGTAAATAATAGAGTGTTCTCTATGAGTGCTTGAGGTAGAATATATCCAATATTAGTGGGTACAGCTAATATGGCTGTAGTGCTTGTGCTGGGCTCACAACATGACTCACATGTTGTGTTTGTTTGCAAAGTTGGAGAAGAGAAGGGGGCATTTTTTTTTTTTAGCATTAATGTAATTTTAACTCTCATCTGCTTTCTTCTGAGCTCCCATTCCTGATTCAGCACGCATGAGTCTGCTAATGAAATCCAGATGTCAGACGAAAAAACAATAAGCTCTCCCTCCCTTCTGGTGGATTGGGTTTCTCAGAGAATGGAAAAAAAAAAGAATCAGGAAAGATTCCTAGAATGTCTGAAACTTTAGATTTCAGTGTGTGTTCAGAGAGCAGAGGGCAGCAGGGGAATGGTTTGAAGGTAAAATTGATAGCAAGTCAAGATTCTTGGTGAGAAAGTGAGAAGAAATGGAGTGATTATGTTATCAGTTACTCTGAACCCTAAACATATCCCAAAGTCAGTGCTA
This sequence comes from Tichodroma muraria, assembly GCA_013390105.1. Taxonomy (NCBI): domain Eukaryota; kingdom Metazoa; phylum Chordata; class Aves; order Passeriformes; family Sittidae; genus Tichodroma; species Tichodroma muraria. The sequence continues at coordinate 11,974 of WAAG01006272.1, forward strand.
CTACTGAAGAATTACTGAATAATGAAATAATTCATGAATAAGGAATAATTAAAAGTGGTGTCTTGTGTACTTCCAATAGCAGTAGGATGCATCAGGGTTTGTTTTGACTGAGAGGCGTCTTTCCGCAGGCACATGTGAGGCATTGCAAGCTTTTCTCATTTCAGCTATATTTGATTTAAGCCAAGTCACAAAGTGCTGCTTTGCTGCAAGAAGTTTCCTTTGTGACTGAAAGCAGAGTGGTTGATAGAAGTGGCCTCCTCTCAGTGACTGCACCTCTCCCAGATCTGTCTGGCCGTGGTGCTTGCAGACCTGGGCACGTTCTGCCTCTGCTGCAGGCCACTGGCCAGGCTACTTCTGATGCAAAAGTCCTGTGACCTCAAAGTCTGTTGTTGAGATGTAATCTGTAGATTTAGGATTTTTAAATGCCACAGCTTCATGTCTTTCAGTATTGCACTCTTTTCTGTGGAACACTGTGATTACACCTATTATGATAGAGGTAAATCTTGCAACTGTCAAACGGCAAAGTTACTCATGGATGCTGCTCAGCTGTGGCTTAGCATCTGCACAGGCTCCAGAGCTCTCTGCTGTCAGACTGAACAGAGCTATTGAAATTTGTGCCTCCTACAAAGGGAACTGCTCTGTAACTACAGGCCCTTCAAAGTAGATGTTCACTACTATGTATTTGGCCCAGGTTATCAAGCTGTTCATTATTCATGGGCTGCTCTTATCTGAACTGCGGTTCACAATGGTCATAACTTGTGATGATGGATGGTTAAGAGCTGGGTCGAGTGTGCAGACTTTGTGTTAGAGCCTGTGTTGTTTTAACCAGTTCCTTGGTAGCTGTACACAGGCATTCAGCAGGATGAGTGTGCACAGAAACCACAGTGGCAGAGTCACCACTCTTGGGGAGGACAGACTAAATGATCCTTTCATGAAGGATGCAAACCACGTCAGTGCGGTCCCTTGGACCTTGCCATTCTTTTACATGAGGAAGAGCACTATCTTATGGAAGCATCACTCTTCATAAACATTTCTTATCATGTCTTTTCTTTCTGCCTCATAGTCGTCTCTGTTACAAGCCTCTGATACATTTGATGTCTGATAAGTTTCAAAAGCAGAAGCTATAGAGATAAGAGCCAGGGAAGTGAGAGAAATAAGAAGACAGCTGTTCCCTGAAGACTGCCAGCTGTTGAAAAACAATCAGAGGGCACTATACAGCATCACCCTAAGGTTACTTAAATAAAGACACTAGCTCCAATCTCTGTCTGTGCAAAAACCCTACTTGTTTCAGTAGGAGCTGAAGACAGAAGCAACTTTGGATGATCAGCCTCCAGAAATAGGCTGTTGTCTCACTCCAGCAGAATTATTGGAGCACATACAGAGGGTCTGACCCTGCTGACCCCATGTTCTGCATCATGTCATACCTTCTCTTTATCTCACCTCCATTCTTGAGATTCTTTCCCAATCAATTCCTCTCCTTATCCAGCTGCTAAAGGTAAATCCCTCATTTATTTTCCAGAGTATCTAAGACCAGTATTTTGACCCATTCAGTCTCCTTTCCAAGGTGCCTTCCATTGTTGTGAGAGAATTAAGGCTGAAGAATGGATATTTAGCACACCAAAAAGATGGAGAATGGAAAGCACAGCTCTTGTATTCCTTGTGTGCAGTTCCCAGAAACACCAGCCTGATCTAGCTTTTCCAAATTCAACCTTTTTTTTTCATTATTTTCTCTTTTTATCTCCAGTGGCTGTCATGTCATTCATCACTGCCATTTTATTAATCACTCTAGAAAAGATGTTGTTTATCTGTTTTGCACATCTTGCAAGTTAAGACACAGTGATTTCTTCGCTGGATATTTTAGCATACCTTGGGTGATTATGTTACAGCAAGGAACATAGGCAAAGTGCAGTGAGCATAACTAGTTAAATGTGATGATTCAGATCTGTGAAAAAGCAATTTGAAGTTCTTGAAAAAGCCCAGACTAGGTTTTAGTAGGACTCCATGTCAAACTTAGCTAGCAGTTGAATAACCAGCAGTAAATATTCACTGCCTCCTTGTAAAGTTGATTTATTCCATACTGATTTTTTAAAAAAACCAAAAGAACTCTTGATTCCTTCTTAATTAAGGAAGAGATAAATAACTGAATTTGGACACTGTAAAAAGTACCATACTGTACATGTCCAGAAGACAGATCATCTGTCAGCTGATTTTTCTTTTAAGCCCTCCCTGACTCCTTGATTTAGTGTTGGAGAAAATTATGTGGACTGATGAGATAAACATCCAATGGAATACAGAAATGGAAGAACTGGTGTTCCACCGCATATAAGCTGAGCCTTTTGTGCTAATGTAATCTCACTTCATACAGGTAGAACTAAAAATCTAGCCTATAGAACAAAATATTATATTTTCATTTCATTTATGATCAATTTGTGAGAAAGGAATCTGATTTTAGTTGGATCTGAACAGTCTGGTACAATTTTAACCTGCAGTGGGGTTACCAGTATTGTGATATTCAGGTTTTTTGCTTAACTATGGCTGGTTACTAAATTCCTATGATACTATTCTTTACAACAAAAATAGCATTTTTAGATTTCCAGAAGTGTGGGACCAAGAAATATGTTTGTTCAAATTTTTGTAAAAAGTGAAGACAGCTGAAAACAATCCACTAAAGATCCGTAGGTATTTAAAGAAGAAATTGTCATGCGCTCAGTCCTCTTCAAAATCTAGTCTAATGTACTTTTGCATTCGTATATAAATCAAGAAATGAGGTGCTCAGCACATCCATATTAAACTTATAAAGATGAAAACCCCCTGGTGTTTGCAAACCTCCCCACACTTTTCATACTAAATACCACTTTTATTCTCCCTGTTACTCTTCAAAACACATGTACTTTACAGGAGACCTTCCACATGACTCCAGAATATTAAATCACAAAACCAGCAAACCTGCTGAGGCCGGCAGGGATCTGGGGAGATCAGCTAATCCAACCCACTGCTCAATATTACTCAGATGCTGAGTATCTCCAAGGATAAAAGCACCACAACCCCCTTGGGCATCCTGTGTCACTGCTCAATCACCCTCACCCTAAAACAGCTCTTCTTATATTTAAAGGGAATTTCTGGTGTTTCAATTTGTGCCCATTGCCTTTTGGATCAGATCTCCTCTGCCACTGGACACCAGTGAAAAGTGTTTGTTTTTTTTTAATCTCTCCTCTGCTACATATCAGCTACACAAAACAAAATCTAGGGAGCCTTTTGAATTAAATATTAGTCATGCTGAACGGGTTTTCATTGTGAGGGAAGATGGGGTCACCACATTTTTGCCATCTGAGATGCAAAGTCTAACAAGGTGGATGCTAAAATAAGTGATTCATAGGATGTTAGAAGTCACTTGGACCTGAACTCTGGCTGTGCTTAGAAGAGTTGCACTTTCCATGCCACAGTGCAGTGTCATGGAGAGAATTAGGGTTGTGTGCATTGCAGCATGCAATTTCCACTTCTTGAAGTGGCTTCTTCAGAGCTACCATCCTACCAGTCCCGTAAAATAGAAAGTAAGAGGTATAGCCATGACAGATAATCATGACTATGAAAAGCAGCTTTTTTTTCCCTCAAACATCAGTCAAATCAATGAATTGAGATAATTTTGCCCATCTAAGTAGTTGACATGGAAACTTCTCTTGAGGCAGGCAATGCATTTCAGATGCTGGGGGCAACGAATCTCTGAATGCATTGGATTAACACATGCAGAAACAATGATAGAGAGTACACATTTTGACTGCCTCAAATACCATTTTCTCTGTTCCACTCTAAGGAGAGGGAATGGAAAGAAAGATAAACTAAAGCAAAACTCCATTTTAAGTCAGAATTTCTGCACTGGCTTTAGTATTTTTATCAGCTTCTTGACAGAGTATTCTTTGCACACTGCAGATTTTGTGTTGCGGTTAGACAGTTTGCTATTAGTTCTCCATTTTAAATATAACTACAGGACCAGGATTTTCAAGATATTCACTCTTTCTTCTCCATCTCTGCTGTGTTTTACCTCACCACCTCTCCTGTACTTTCAGCAGTACTTGCAGTGTTTTGTGTGTTAGGTTTTAAAGGTCAAGGCAGGCAAGCCCAACGTGGTCAGCCCTCAAAGACAAATGAGCATGATTCCATTCAAGACTGTTAGAATGCATCTGTTTGTAATGTTGGATTATCTGGTCCACAGTATCGAACAGGAAAAGACAGAAGATACTGTTAGCTGGGAATTTCATTTGGTGTGGCACTCTGACTTGATATGGCTGGCATGTCCGTGTGATGGAAAGAACTCCAAATCACAATGATTATGCCAATCTTGAGTTGTCAGGTGGGGCAACTTCCTTGAACAATTACCGTACCTTGTATTTTTCCATGCATTTCCACATAAACCAAACATTTCTCCTTTTGTCCAATGCCACTCCCTAGAAACCTATCTGCTTCTTTCTGATCCAAGGCTGGTGATACTAGTTTTGAATCCCTGCATCTCAGCCGACACCAAGACCCTTGGCTCAGACGTTGGGCAGTGCTGCAGGGCTGGCCTGTGGAGATGCACACTCTGTTCCCAGCATTTTACTATCCACTTAGATCCTTGGAAGTAGTAAACTTTCTGCTTCTTTCTGCACAACTGACCTAATTGCTCAGAGAACTAAATTAGAGTAGACTTTTCTTTTTCTTTTTAATGACTAGCCTTGATTAAAAACAACAACAACAAAAAAAACCACAAACCAAACACAAAATCACACCAAACCAAAAAGAAAAAAAAACAAAACAGTGCTGTAGTGTACAGGATCATCAGTGATGAAGGAAAAGATTAATTTTTTTCATAGTGTCATACTGGAAACTCAAGTTTAGCTGATTCTGAATCATTCTCCTGAGAAGAAACCTCTACTTAGAGTAACAAGATGTAGCCCTTCAGTTTTACATTTGCCTATGGTAAAACATGGTCCTGTGCCACTTATGCTGTGATTGAGATCACTGTATCAGTTAGCTGATCTCTTCGTTATTTACCGCATCCCAGGCACTCTGCAGACTTTATTATTCCTTGTTACCTGTGTTCCTCTTTTTGGCTACATCTTCATGTAATAATATCAAAGTGAAACAAAAGACAGGTTTGCTTCAGCATCCACATATTAAGAATAATGAACTTTTATTTACAGATTCAACTTACCCCTAAACTGCTTTTGATACTGAGAAACACTTCTTACAAACAATTCAACTATGGGGCTGATTCAGGAAATGGTAAATTTGTGGCACTGAATTACTAAGTCATCACTATGAGTAAGAGTCAATGCTGTTCTAATATTTTTCCAAAATATAAAAGCCTTTCTAATTTTGAATGTTTGGCTTTGACCCTATCAGTGTAATTGTTTGTACTGGTGTAATTGTAGTTCTACTTATGGTCCCTTGTCTTATAGGAATATTGTATAATTACAAGCAGGTGATATCACATCTTAAATGTTTATCTATAAAGAGTAATAGACAAAAATCCTAGAAAATCTCTGCAAAAAAAGGTTTTGGAACAACAGCACTTCAAAGTTATATTTGATGAAAAATTACAAGGTTTTTTGCGTCGATGAAAATCACAACACATTAAAAAAAATCCAGTTGAAACAGCATAGCTTCTATTTTATCAAACTGATGGAAGCTTAGAAATAAACCCAAATACTATTTTATGAAATTTTTTTTTATTCACATAATTTTGGAGAAAAGCTATTTAACTGGCTTTCATGATTGCCCAATGATGTTTGAATTTGTGATGCCAGTCATTTTGCTATTCTGGTATGGAAGTTTCTCTGAAATGTTTTTTCTCCCTCCCCATTTGCTTCTTACACTTTCAATCACACTTTGTGGGCTTGCTCTAAGGCCAGTAACTCATTTTTAAGGCCTACAAATCAATTCTGAACACCTTTTACATGCATAAATATACATCATCACTCAAACTAATGGTTCCTAAATGCCAGTGTAAGTTGTTGTCAGTGTTCTAATTTCTGTCTCACTATTAAATCAACCTGGCACTGATTTCCCTTTCAACTTTATATTTTCAGAGCTGTGTCTTAAGCTAGTCAAGATAGGAACTAAAGACTAGAAAAAAATAAGAAGTAGTTACACTGAACATCCATGCTTTTGGCTTATCATTTCAGTGAGAGAGTTGTATCATGGTGGTGATTCCTTATAGAGACACTTATGAGAGAATTTATGTCTTTATCATTTTCTCACCTTTAACTAACACTGTTTCACTCTGGAGAAGGTTACCCAAGAAAGAGAAGTTCAACATATAGCAAATAGTAATTTGTTTTCACAGTGATCATGTATTTTTAATAATGGTGTACTTCTGGAAAGAAAACCAGCACAGCTGGCAGATAACCATGATGGGTCTATGGAAAATATCCATCAATCAAAGCTCTGCTAGTTCTGAGAATATGTGATTAAAGCACTTGGGGATGGTTAACCAGCAGAGAAGAGAAATCCTGGGAGGCAATGATTTGTTATTTTGCAATCAAAGTTAAATCTTAATTAGTTACTTTTATGGAGCAAAGTTCTAATGGTCAGGCACTAGATGAAATGAAAAAAGTAATGGTACCCTGAGGAATGAATTGGTCAGCTAACAAAGTCTAATCTCTTTTTTTAGCAAGTTGCAGCCACTGTCCTCTTTTGTCTAGAAGTGGAGCAATACTATTAGTGATTTCTAGTATGGTCACTTGTCTTGAATTCACTCTGCTAGGCATTGTCCTTCTACATAGGTACAAAGGTGCCTGGCCCCACAGGGATGGGAAAACTAGAAAGCTAATTTTCTTAACTGCTATTTAATAACATATTAATAGTGGAAGAGACAACTACTTTATACAAAATAAATGCAGAAAATAAAAGTTGGAAA
>WAAG01006288.1:218-11220 GCA_013390105.1 Tichodroma muraria
CATAGATGTTGTGCAACAAAACTTTTTGTAACCATCCACCTCTGCACATTCCTGAAGAGCCTTGAAGGGCTGAAGATCCTGAAGAGGACACATTCCTTGGTGTCCTCTGTTCTCTCATTCCAGTAAACACTGGTGTGTAAAATAAAAAGCATTCACAAAAGACTGCTCAAATGTAGGGTTACAGAAATTGTCGGAGTTATGAAGTAAATCATCCAGATTAACAGATGAAAAGCTTTAAAGCAATTGCATCTCCTCCTTCCTGGCATGTTTGAGTTGGGCTGAGGCAGTCCAGGATGAAGGTCAGAGTCTTTTCCAAAGCCTGGTAGAGTTCCAACTCCTGCTACTGAATCTGAGGTTTGTTAAGAGATTAATCAGCACGGTGGGTGTTGCTGTTCTAAGAGTGCCAGAGGCAAAGAGATTGGGAAATGGGAGGGTGGAACAAGAGATAAACAAAATAGGAATGAAGAAAAATGAAAAGTGGAGTGGAGAAGCAAGAGAGACAACAGGGACTGGGCAACAGCTCAGTGAGCAGAACTTGAAGAAAGGTGGACAGGGATTGCTCTGCTGCAGCTGGAAGCAGGAGGCATTGTCAAAGTAATAAAAGCTGCTCTCTTTATTCCTTTTTGAGTTTGATGCTCCATCTGGAAGCTGTGACATTTACTAGCTCAGAAAAATCAGGCTTGGAGCTGAGCTTTTTGCTCTTGTTTGGATTTTTAAACATGAAACTAGTTTCATCACTGACCTGTAACAGACTGCATGAAAGGAAAGGTTGGAATCAGCCTTAAAGCTGAGGATAAGGCTCAGTAAAAAAGCCACAATAGTTACCATGCTGATAACGAGACAAACGTAACAGTGCATCGAACAGACAACTCATTTAGCGTGGAAACAGATGTGTTATGATGAACCTGAGCTGGCACATCCAGATAATGAAGTCAAGTTTCAAAGACTCACAGAATAACAGAATACGCTGAGTTGGAAGGGACCCACAAGAATTATCAAGTCCAACTCCTGGCACTACACAGGATACCCCAAGAGTCACACCATGTGCCTGGGAGCATTGTCCAAATGCTTCTTGAATTCTGTCAGGTTTGGTGCTGTGACTACTTCCCTGGGGACCCTGTTCCAGCGCCCAGCCACCATCTGGGTGAAGAACCTTTTCCTAATATCTAACCTAAACCTCCTTGGACACAACTTCAGGCCATTCAAGAAGCAGAGTCCTGCCATCTAACATAACAACAATTACGCTAAAGATAAGAAGCAATCAGAGTCCTGTGCAGTGGCTTCCTCTGCCTTTCTTTCAATCTTCCTGAAAATCATGTACAACATAATTTTTAGGAGGCTGGAGGAAGGTGAAATCCATTTCACTCTGTCCCAAAGCAGCATACTGACACCTGTCAGAGCTCAGGTGAGCTTTTCTAATGGCTCACCTGAGAAAAGTTTAATTTCTTAAGGAGTGGTACAACAGCTATACAATGGCCAGAACCTCCTCCTCAAATTGCCAGCTGTATCCCAGCAAGATGAGGTTGCAAGATGAAAACCTCATTAATAAAGAACAGGCATCTGTGAAGGCATGGCAGAGCAAAGCAGGCACATCTGATCCAAGAGTTTTGGCAGTTTTCTGCACCTGTAGGACTTAAAACAGTCCCACTTCTTAGCTCCCCAAATTCTTTCACGCTCTGAAACCTGTTTCAGTGGTATTTTAGAAGTTTCTCACATGGATTATAAAGCTTGGCTTACTTGTCTATCTCTAGTTCTTTTTCCCCCCAATACTTATACTGATGTTTTCTCCAATTGACAGAGATGACTGTTTACTCCTGTTGTAAATTTTCATGCAAGGGAACACAATAAATTTTACAATAAAATCTATTGCATAAGTAAACATAGTTAAGTTGCAATTATTTTAATACTCCTCATAGCACAGCTAACGGCATCTCCGTGCAAGAAAATAAAGCCTTTGATTTGGCTTGGTGTGATCTAAAGCAAAAGCATAGATTGCTGACACAAGGTTCTTGCTAGGGGAAGCAGCAATACAACTACATTTTGCTCATTTAATTAAAAACTCCAGAAAAAAAACAAACAAATATTTAAATCCTGCATGTACTAAAATGAACAACAGTATTCCTAATTACTTAATTACTAAGAGATCCAACCTTGACTCGAGGTTCTGCTGTAACTAACTTTGGGCTGTGTCAGTTTATTTATTACTGTTTTAAGTTGAAGTGTGCTCCTTGTTTGGAGAGAAATCCAGAACCTCACATGTTTAACTTTAGGAGTAGTCCAAAGGTCATTAAGTTTTGCTCCATTCACTAAAATCTGAAAGCAAGAGGGGAACTAATCCTGAAATACAGGGAACATAAACTGTAAAAAGAATATAATCTCAAAAATAAGTTTGGACAATGTTCTTCCATCCTTCTGCACCCTGTACAAAAAAATCAATTATGAGTTTGGACTACCTTAAAAATTGGCATAGGTGAAATTTCTTCGAAATCTAAATGCACTTTCTTTTCTTAAAATATCTTTTACAGACCTCTTCAAAGTACTTCACAGATATCTGCAAATCAGCAGATAAAAGGATGAAAACCACCATACTCATCACTCGCAAAGCTTGAAGACTCTCCATCTGCAGTTCCACCCATCCAAGCCCATCTGAGTCAGTGCAAACATTGAATGTCTGCTGGAAAGGATTCCTTCCCCATTCCACAGGTATTTCATACCTTCCTCTTTAGTTTGTCCAGTACACAACTGGTTAAACTGTAAACTCTAGAGATTGGGTTTGATTTGGCTTTTTTAATCTCCCAGTATTTCTAGGAAACAAGTATTTGGGTTACATTAAATATTCAATATATGAGCTGCTGGCAAGGCATCAGAAAATCAATAGCTTCATACATTTATAACTGAGCATTTACCACATGAAAGATTGAATCCCAAGACATCCTTAATTAGGAAGCCTCATGTAGGAAAAATGTTCTTATCTGGATTTTAAACATTAGCCTGTCTCTCCTCGTAGTACGAGCATCAGTAAGAGTGATGCTAACTAGCATCACTAGCTAGCAAAGAGCGTGCTAACCACGCTTTGCACAGTCTCCATAGAGTGTTCTGATAATGTTGTTCCCACTTCCTTCTCACCCTCAACAGAGGATGCTGAAATGCTTCAATCTTGCTCCGTTTGGTAGAAAACTGGTAGAAACTGATCTCCAACTTCTGTTGGATGGGGCCTTGAGCAACCTGATCTACTAGGTGGCACCCCCGCCCTACTAGGTGGTGTGGTAGTTGAACTAGATGATCTTTAAGGTCCCTCCCAACCCAAACCATTCTATTGTCCTAGGATTCGCCAGACTTTAAAGAAAATAACGTATGGCCACAATGTTTGTTTTGTTTAATCCCCAGTTTATTTCATGTTTCACGAAGCTAGGTACTCTTCAGCAGCTCACTCGTCCCACTGCCCGCTCCCCTCTGGAGCTCCTGATGCAGCCTGGTATTAACCAGGGAGGCACAGCCTCGGCTCTGCCGCGCACCGAGGGCGGCTTTTACGTAATCTGCTCTTTCAAATCTGGGGCACCTTCACGCTGAGGTGGCAGGCAACACACACAGGCTGAAGAGAAACAGCTGGGTGTGTATCAGACTTGAATAAGGTAACTAAGGCTTATTTGAGCTGGTAAATGAGCAGGTGTCTGAGAATTGCAAGGGTATGATTGCCGCTAAATGATAGAACACGTGGGGTAGCTTGTTTAGTTTTGAAAACCGGCCAGGCACAAGCAAAGGTCAGAGAGCTAAAGTCCCAAAAACAAGAAGGGGCAATACTGAACTGGTATGACCCCACACACAGGCACAACTTCATTATACTGCTATTGTATAATACATTCCTGGCATTTTTGCTGCTGCCAAAAAAACAGCGACAAGGAGGCACTGTGCCTATGACTCTTTCAAGGCTGGGAATAAAAAGTTAGTAACATTTGTTCCTATAGAAACTCAGCTATTAAAAAAGAACTACAGGAACAAATGAAAGAAACACTGAACTGTTAAGCCCTTTTTATGTCAAAAACCTTCAAAGAAAGACATTGGGAAAAATTTAGCTCAAGTGAGGGATATACAACTGTATTAAAAATACTCGTTTCTTGTTTACAGAGACATAAATCAGGCACATGATATTTCACGATCACAGCAAGCCTTCAGCCATGCACTGCTAAACAAACCCAGGCTAAGTGTAGTGGCTTACCATTTGAAATCCCATGGGTACAACAGAACCCAGGAGCTGCAGCCCATTACTCAGCTCAATGCAAACTCCCCAGCGCAGAGAACACTGACTTTGCTGACTCCCGTGCTCAGTCTGCCTCCTCAGCCTTATTTGCCCAAGTACAGCGACTGCAGAGTACCTCTCCTGCCAAATTTAACCCATCTTAAAAAAATCAGAAACTTTTATTGATCCTAGTCTTTCACATCTTATATTTTCCTGAGACAAATTAAGGACGATAGATTTGTGTTGAGACTGTGCTATGAAGGTATCTCTCTAAGCAGCCAAATCCTCAAATTGTGAGAGAAATTTATTTTAAAAATATTTTAAGCACAGTGTAATATAATAAACTTAGAAACAAAGCGATCTTTCTATAATCTCTGTAATTTTTCCAAGATTTATCTGGCTGTCAACAAAACATACTAGTTCCCCCTTTTTTCTTTATGCCTTCTTTCTATCATTATGAGTACATTTTTTCCATCATACTATTTCACTCCATTCACAACACTGTCCCTGGAAAGAGACAGTTGTTAGACATTTCAGGAAGGAAAAAAATTTATGTTAAAATGCCCCTGGGAAATGAAAAGCACAGGCAAGAAGAAGGTAAGTTTTTTTAGCTAAAATAAAATGAAGTCTACCCTTTCTGCTTGGGCTGTCAATTTCAAGGAGGATTTAATAGAGAAATTCTCCACACATGTTGGAATATCCTTCCAAATCTAGACTGTAAAATAGATAACACATACAGTCTACCTGCAAAGTCCAAGGTAAACAGAAATTGCTGCTTCCTTGTTCAGAGGCTGGGGACCTGCACCATGCCCTTCATGAACAGCACAGGGAGAAGAGCAGGAGCACTCAGGCAGCATGAAAGCAAAACGAAAGCTGCAGCCCAACTTTTAGGGCATCACACAAACAAAATCAGCCAACAGGGTAGGAGACATTGCCACAGGAGGATTTCATACTCTGAAAAGGCAGAAATGTTGCTATGCAACTTGGGCAGAGATGGACTCTTTTGGAAATTGCATCAAGACTGAAGTGGTGTAAAACATCAGAAAGTTACTTATCAATACTCTCTGCCCAGTCACAATCACACTAATTAATTCTACTGCTAATCAAGCATTTTTCACTTGGTTTCCACTATATTTCTATAAACATACTCTACCAACTCTCTCCTTTCTCTCTGCTGAGTGCTTGATAAGGTCACAAGTAGATCCACGGAGACCAAATATTTCTATATATAGAAGTAATTGCCTGTGGAATTAAGTGCACTTGCCTGGGTATCTAGTTCATACTAAACTTAATTTAGCTGATTTTCCTCATCTATTATATTCATTATTAGGGACAGTGCACGCTGCCAGCTGCAGCAACGCCCATCAAAGATGGAAACTAATTATCTAATTATGTGGCAAGAATGAGTTCCTCTGCGAAAACATACGCAACTATCAGATGCAGACAAACAAGTAAACTGTCACAGGGAAGAACCAGATCCTCCAGACAGCCATGTGGCACACACCTCCTTTTTAAAAAGAAGACAGAAGAATGGTAGTGTATTCTAGGAATACCGGTTCTCATTATACATTTCAAACACATCCCATGTAAGCAAAGCAAACAGTTGAACAGGCCCCATCGCAGGCAAAGTATACTAGACAATACCAGCTGATTAAAAATATGTGAAATTAAAACAAAACAAAATAACTTTAGGGAAACAAGGTTGAGTGTCTGGACATGCTGTCTCCTAGGTCTCTGCACCCCAGAAGAGGATTCAAGGAGAGGAGAAAACAGCAGTAGAGGAAGAAGATCAGACCATGAAGCTTTTTAGAAATCTTAACCCATACAAGCCTGAGGATGCATAGGGGGCCAACACTGTTCTTTATCATCCCTGTGGTTTTTGAAAAGTTGTGGACAAGGATGAATGCTGTATCTGTCTTCAAACAGGGACATAACAAGCCATGGGTCTACAGGCTAATTAGCCTCACCCTGCTTCCTGGGAAAACCACAGAGCAAATCCTCTGAGAAACTGCTTCTGAGCACAAGAAGGTGAAGAAGGAGACCAGGACCAGTCAGCATGGACTTAGCAAGGGTTAACCATGTCCAGCCATCCTGGCTGCCCTCTATGACAACAGCATGACTGGAAGAGCACTGGATGTTGTTTACCTTGACTTCGGCAAGGCTTTCGATACTTCTCCCTACAGCATGTTGGTACGTCCAAGTTGGAATGTCACAGTCTAGACAGGCAGACTGTTAGCTGTGTGAGTAGCTGTCCAGAGCATGAGACTCAAAGGTCAGTTGTTATAGTGGGTGTCTACCCACAGGCCAGTTACCTTGCTTAATACCTTTTATCAGAGCCTGAAGGATGAAAAAACAGGCACCAAATTCAGCCCTCAGATGACACCCAGCTCAGAGGTGCATTCAGTATCCTTTAGGGCAGGGCTGCTCTTCAGAGCGCCTTAGGCTGGAGGCAGATATGGGTCAAAAGGAGCCTTTACATACCTCAGAAAGGACAAATGGCAAGCACTACTTGTGGGAAGGAAGAGCCCCCGGCTATGAGAGAGGCTGGGGACCGGCTGCCTGGGAAGCAGCTCTGACCAAAAAGGACCTGAAGGAAGCAATCTAAGCATGAGCCAGCAGCATGCTCTTGCAGCAGAGACAGCCAGCAGCAAGCCACAGGAGCCAAGACAGAACATTATGCAAAGTAGTTATCCTCTTTTAGATGTGGTCTAACACCACCTGGGTCACACTTGCTTTGGGTCCCACAACACAAGAAAAATGTTGACAAGCTGGCACAAACTCAGAGGAAGGCTGCAAGACAGTGAGGGCTGCAGGACTTGCCCTGTGAGGAGAGGCTGAGGGAACAGGGCCAGATCAGCCTGGAGACACAACGGCTTTGGTGGGACACAAAGCTGCTGTCAGTACCAGTGGGAAGGGCTGCTGAGAAACTGAACCAGGCTCTTCAGTGAGGTGCATCCAGGACAAGGAGTGAACTGAATGAGAACAGGATCCAGCTTGATGTGGGGATGTCACTATGAGGACGATTTGAAAAACTGCCCAAGGAAGTTGTGGAACCTCTGGTCTGGGGCCCAGATGGACAATGGCCTGAGCAATCTAGTCTGAATTCACTACCAAGTCTGCCTGGGCAGAAGGCTGTACTCAAGTTCTCGTGAGGTCCCTTCCAGCCCGCAAGGTCCTTCCCACTTGCAAACAGTGACCAGCACTGGAACCCCTGGAAGGCAAACTGAACAAGACAGTTTTTCTTCTCCTCATGACCAGTGCCAGTCTCATCATGTTTAGAAGGCCTGGAGAGAAATGTGTCTGTTTGGGGGTTTTTTTTAATGTATTCCACTGCAATGACTACCTTCTACTTACCAATGCCCTCCAGGAGCATTTATCAGCATTTAAGTTTTTTAGCAACATGGTGATAAGATCAACAGTATTGCCTCTACAGCACGCTTGGTCTGAAACAGCAGATGTGACCCAGGCCAGGATTTATATACAGATTTAGAAGGAACAGGCTTACCCTGTATCTACTATCTACTATGTTTTGCTCTGCAGTATTCAAAGTTGTTCTTAGTTTACATCTGCATAAATAGCAGCCATACCACAGGCTTCATGGGATTTATTGATGTCCTCGGGGAAGTAGTTTATAGACCTGAAACAGACAGCTATTTCCAGAAAACTTCTAAGCAATCAAAATTAATTAATTAATTAAAGGGAGCATCTACTTACTTATTCCTTGAAAAAGTTCTTCAATGTTAACAGCATTCTTTGCACTGGTTTCAACAACAATTGCACCTATAGATTCTGCATATTCTTTGGCATCCTTCATAGGAACCTCCCTAAAAAAAATTTAAATATTTATAAATAAAATAAGCCAAATTAAAAAAAAAAGTAAAAAAAAAGGGTTATAAATTTAAAACTTTTCTTAATTTTTAAGAAAAAAACCCAAAACAACCTCAAACACAGCCTGATCAGAAAACCATTTATATGCTCTTAATCTCCATAAAAGCAATACTATCTTTCTTCATATGGCATTTAGATCATCTTATTCAAATACATCAAAATTTCAACAAAATTGATCAATCTGCAGATTTCTGCGACTTGCTGTTGAATCCATGCCTTGAGGAAAAGAAAGATAATCTAAAGAAAATCACATTTGTTTGTGGTATATATTTGACTTTGATAAGAAAAGCACTCTCCACATGTCAAATGTTCAAACAAGATAGGGTACAACTGTTGTGGATGAAAATGATAAGAGCATCGTATATCTTGGTCTTTGCAAGCAGCAAGGAAACTCTGACAAATTCTGAAATAAATATGAAAGCCACTGACTTTGAGAACATCAGCAACAGCAATCTGTGAGTGCCAGCTCACTGGGGAAAGACACCATTCTGTGCCATTTCACCAAAGTGACTCCATCTTAAAATCACCAGCCGAACACCCTCATTTTGCAACCATTACTTCATATGTCAAAAGCTGGCAAACACAGTATACAGCAGTCAAAAAGACCTCTGCTTTAAACAAGCTAGCCTCACGCTGGCCTTGTACCTCCCTGAGACAGGTGGCAGAGCTGGATCTGCCCGTGTGCACTGCTACCTGTAACCACCTCTATTCCTGATTTTGAGCAACAGCAGAATCTGCACCAACTACTTCACCCCACAGCTCCAATATACCAATCCAGAGACTCCTCGTACAGTTCCCTCCCAGTGTCAGACACATCACTCAGCTTGGTGTCATCAGCAAACTGCCGAGGGTGCACTCGATCCCTTCATCTGAGTCGTTACTGACGCTATTAAATAACACTGGTCCCAAAACGGATCCCCGAGGGACACCACTGGGTGTCCACCAGGATTCTAAGCCATTGACCACTACCCTCTGGATGCAACAGCATAACCAACTCCTTATCCATCAAACTGGCCACCCATCGAATCCATCTCTTTCCAGTTTAGACAGAAGGATGCTGTAAAGGACCATGTCAAAGGATTTTAAAAAGTCCAGATAAATTATGGAATAAGGAAATATTACGGATGCATAGAATGAAGATCTGAGCATGAAATTCTGCTGAATTCTCTTAACCAAGGATTTCCAGTGAACACAATTTGTTAAGAAGGTGAACCACATTTTTAGGGAACACTTCTTAGCTGCTATTACAACTATTGAATTCTATAATGCTCAAGAAAGTATCATGGACACTTCAGCATTTTAGCATTGAAGTTTCAGATCCTGTCTTTGAAAGTACTTTTTAATGACCTGTCAGAAGAATAGGACACATCAGAAGAACGCCTTATTCCTGTTACTTAGAAGTATGCTGAACATTCAGCAGTTCTAAGAGTTGTCAGTACCACAACAAAGATGAGGATTTATACTTGATAAAATTGCTTGCCTCTCTGTAGAAATTCCTTCAAAGTGGAGAAGAAATTTACTTCAACAGAGCACCAAGAATTGCTGATAGCTTTTTAACAACATCGAGGAAAAGCAGTGTGACCCCTTAAGCATCCCAAATACATCTTGGCAGCTCAAACCCAAATTTTAGATACTAAATGGGGAGGGTAACGTGGTCCATGATTATGAAAAATACATTAATTCCTCCTTACATTATCTCTTACACCCATAGAGACGACAGAATCAAACCAACTTGAACTGGGTCAGCTTGACCTCTTTTGCATCTATTCACATTGGTCTTAAAAGCAGCCGTCTCTCTGATATCCAGCAAAACATCTGCCAAAAGCTCTACAAAACCAAGGAGAGATGCCAAAAATGCTTACAAACAGCAGCTTGCTCCTGTGTGCTCACATTATCTTACTTGTAAATTCTCTGTGCCTAAAGGCATGTGTATTTTCTAGACATTGGAAACAATCTGATAAATTGGTGACATGTTTCACCTAAAACCATTTTTAGTGAAGTAAATGCGAAGACATAAAGCAGACATAGAATGCAAACAGCTGCATGCATTGCATAAATGATCAGATTTCTGAAAGAACTGTGAAAATATATCACATATGAGATAGTCTACTTTCTATTTTTCCACTAAAATAACTTTAGCTGGACATGACTGGATATAACCTCAGAAAGAAAAAAGATTGGAGGATGCAAAAAGAACAACTGCACAAAAGATATTATCAGAACTATTCATAATTATGAGGAGAAAAAATGTCCTATCCCAGAAAAACTAAAAAGATTAAGAGACATTAGCTCATGGAGTACAATGAGGACCATTCGCATAGCAAAACAATTTGTGCAAAGAAGAGCTATACCAGCTGAACAGGAGCAAGAATTGGATGATCAGCAATCAGTAAACTACAGGCAGTGGTTGATAATAATATGGTGACAAGATCACAGTTGCACTGTGAGGAAGCCCAGTACTTTCACAACATTTCTGGGATGCAGGATTTTTTTAAAGTCTTTAATAGGTGCAACAGCAAGCAGGAAGAGGGCTGGTTATGGACTCTTTTGCAATTGTTGCCATTTGCCACCATCGCCAAACTTATTACTCTTGAGTTAAGCTGGCAACTGTATTGCTGGGAACACTTACGCAATAAATTTAAAAGTGAGTCTCAGGGCAACCAAAACCCCTGATTTGTGCTAACTGGCTTTTGGTTTTATTTTTATAACCATCCTTTCCTCTTTTTTTCTCCTTCATATCTGGAAATTTTTGTCTTGTAGGACTCAGTTTCACCATGTTGGCCAGCATTACAACATCACGTAGGAGATGCCAATACATCCGTGTCCCTGATTTTTAGCCCAACAGAAACCAGATGTTTGCCAGAATCAGGGCTTAGT
>WAAG01006304.1:1212-18860 GCA_013390105.1 Tichodroma muraria
TAGCAGGTACTCCCAGTTCCTCATTCAAACCTATTGGTGTACCTGTGCCCTTACAGTCTTGGTCTTATGATTAAATGCTCTGGGAAGATGTACAGCTGGAGAGCTGCTGGAAAGCCTGGAAACACATGGCTGTTTTCCACTAGCCTTTGGAAATTTTTCTTTATTTAGTGAAAGTTACTTACTTTGGCATTTTCAGATTTTTATTCAATGTTTTGTAACTCTTCTTTTCTTATCAACAGTCACTTTTCAAATCTGTCATTACAAATTTGTAGACACTGGTTAATTGATGCAAAATGCAGTTAGAAAAATCTTCAGACAAATCTTAAACAATTCCCAACTTATGAAATGGATTAACTCTATTACACGTTATGAAATCCAACACCTTTGTGGCTCTCCAAATTATGAAACAAGACTTTTATATTTAGTATGGCTGTGCCCAGAATACTTCTGAAGAAATTAGGGAATGATTTGCAATAATATCAATACTGTAAATGTAATGATACATTATAATCTTCCGTTTCTAGATCTTCGTCCCTGCCCAGCATGCCACGGCAAATTACAATCAATACAAGGCTAAACTTAGCACTGCTATGTCTGCCAAGTGATGGCCAGATGCAGGGGGAGACCTATCCAATTTAGGGACTCTCCATTCTAGAGATACAACTCTGTGTGTGTTCATCCTTTGCATTCCTGCAGGAGCAGCTCAAAACAGAACTGTCAGCTGACTCAGCCCTGCTCTTCCTTGATGCCAGGGAGAGTTTTGTCACTGATTTCAAAGGGAACATGCTTGAAGCTTAAAATACGAGTGGGGAAAAAATTCAAGGTTGAATTTTATGAGAAACAACAAAGAAAATTCTATTCTCGAAACACAGAGTCATTAGGTATGTAACCTAAATTCCTAAAGGAATGAAAAATAGGAGGGATTGGGCCCTCTCTGAAGAAATTCCTGTACCAGAATCCAATATGACTAATTTTGCTAGTGTCAAGATCTCAGAGAAGCATTTTTCAGGGTGACTTAGAAAAACTGCCAGTTCATGACCCAAATGAATAAAACCCACAGAAATTTGCTGTTTCCTAATGGCTATGCCCTGGAGGCTTTTTCTGTACACTTAGCTAGTGCAAGCCAGTATAATTTTTGAAACCAATAGAGTCTATAATGATTTATTCTAGTGAAAGATCAGGGTTATGATCAGTAGTACCTAAAAGGCATTCGTTTCAAAAATGCCAAAAAACGATTTAATATTTTGAGTGACTGAAGAGGCTTTTCCATTCTTATGCTTTAGAAACTTTAGAATAGGGAGAGAGTAAGTGAAATCTCCATTGCCATATCCCTTACATGAGATTACAGTGTCTTCGTCTATCAGAGGTGTCACTGCTACTCCACCAAAGAAATTCAGGATTCATTTGTCTTCAAAAACAAACCTTATCCAGCAGGATGTTTATACTACACAAAATGATAGTGTCTTCTACTAAGTGAGTCACTATACAGGAGAAACCAACACAATGACTAAAAAGAGGGGTCTTTGCATACTGAGTAGAGTCTGCAAGGGTAAGAGACATGACAGCAGCATTCATAAGTGTCTAAAGGCACTGAAGAGCTTTATCAGTGAAATCAATTAACAAATGGCATAGTACGTAACTCCTGAAGATGTAAAGTATGCAGTTCCTTCTCCAAGTCAGGCTCATAAAACATGGAACTGCTGAGTAAAATTTCTCCACTAGTTAAAGGACAATGGCATGGAGCTCTGTTATCCTTAGAAGCAAAATAATGCATGTGTGTGTAGAAAGGGAACAAAGCAGCTCTCCTGTGTGGTGAACCATGCCCTAAGGCTATTGACGCTACCAGACGACTACTGAGTACCTGAGCTTCTTCAGGAAGGACAGAGAGGAAAGCCAATTTTTTTAGAACTCTCTAGAAAAAAAGGTTGTTGGGGCTTATCTTTGTCTGTCCTGACTTCACAGGTCCATTTATATGCAATGAGAGGAAAGAATGAGGACAAAGTGCCTAAATTCATTTAGCAGTTCTTCAAACCATTTTTTACAACTAGAAGTAATTTTACAAAGTCCTATGCAATGGCAGCAAACCACTAGAGTAGGATCATGATTTCTTTGTTGGAAAGTATTGGTTGCCTCCCCATTAACAGATTCAGCACCTTGCAATGTTCGGGTCCAGTGTTAACATGAATTGTGAATGAAAATATTGACTTAGCTCCAAAATGTTTCTAGTTGCATTGGAGAAGGGTGTCTTATAGCTGCCAGAAGAAATCCTGTGAGAGCCAGGAAGCAGTTTTGATAAATTAGCAGAGTCAGTTTTTAGCATTTCTGTTTTAACTTGAAAAAGGTTTGCTGCCATATGCATTTGTGCTTTGGCAATGCTTGCTGACAGAACAGAGACTGTCTTGGCATATTACTTGTCAGAGCAAAATAGATTTGGCTGTCATTTCCATAATAAGTATAATTCATATTGCAGTGTCTAAAAAATATATGGAAAGGGGGCACGTCAATATGAGATGAATTTGCCTTAAAAGAGCTTGTAGGGGACTCACAATTAAACAGGTACACGGCCAGATAAAGTTATAATATGAAAAACTCCTCCTCCCATCATAATTATACTTTTGTGTTCAACTAATGAATGGGTTAACTAAGTATGCTACTTCAAATATGTAGGGGCCAGTTTACCCATTCTTGCAAAGTTCATACCCATGTAATGCAATTAACCTAAGCAATTCATATCAAAGACAGAGCTATAAAAAATGAATAGCAGAGGTTTCTGTGCAGATAAGACATGACATTTATTTATTCCTAGCATGTATTAGCGTGGCATGCAGTGTTTTGCCAGTGGTTTCAGCTGGCCTGTCCAGTAGCTATTGTTAGGAAAACACCAAAGCCAGCTTTATACAACCTGCTTCTGACTAGAGGTGGGAAGATGATTCTTCATACTATGCAACTCGAATTTGTTCTGCTCACATATAAAATTGAAGACGAACAAAGTGAACAATGTATGAAAGGGTTCTTGCCTACCTACAAAGTACCATGTAGACAAACTTCTGATATAACACAGGATATGATCTCTTTGTATGTTTTATAGGGGCTTAGAGATCTAAATCTCTTTTATATTTGTGTCAATAACTGGTATTAATTGTTATACTGATACAAATAATTGCACTGATACTGAGCCTAAGACCATAATCCCACAGCTGGCAGCAGTATGGAGCCAGGCTGATACAAGTTTTCAGTGATGCAGAACTTAATGCAAAATGCTCTTGCATATAGTTGAAAACCATGTTTTTCTGACACTATAAACAAAATAGGGTACAAATGAGAATCAGGCCCACACATATAGATACATATTTACAATTTTTCAATTGTCTTTTACCACTTCTGCTCTTTAATCTAACTGGTTTTGCAATGTACAAGGATTTATAATACAAAGAAATGGGGACAGATGACATTCCATAGCGCTGATGTCTGAAATACTAAAATTATGTATTTCAATAAAATGGAATGGCTGGTTTTCAAAAGGCACAGGTAGATAAATAAAATGTGATCCCTATATCCCAGCCTCCAAATGTTAGAAATGTTATTCAGCTTTTACACGCAGGCTAGAAATCAAACAAGTTGGATTTGTGCTATAACTGTGCTATAAATTCTTCCATTTTTAAGTTTATACATAGACCGTGATAAGTACAAGGGACAGTTGAAGGAAAGAAAATAAATCACATTTCAAAAGTGCGTGAATTGGAAAACTTGGGTCCACCTTCAGAAGTGAATGAAACTCTTGAACACATATCACCTACCTGCTGTGCAAGCTAATTATGTCTTTAAGGGTCTTCATGACAGTGTTTCCATTACTAAAGATACAGAGGAGTACTTGGAAGAATTTTTAAAATGCCTTAGTATGAAAATCCTTTAACATTGTCAACATTTAAATCCCTTTAAAGATCTGATTCATGCTGCCCAAGTCACTTCAGAAGGTGCAACAAACTCCCAAATTATGTAGGGATTTTTCTGTAACAGATTTTGTAACCTTTAGTTTTCAGCTGTTACTTCTAAGTTCCGGGTAAAACATAAAGGAATAAACGTTACGCCAGCCTGCCCAGTTCCATCAAGCTGTCCAAGCCACAGTTTATGTCAAGGAAAAAGTTAAATTTAAGGTCTAGCTGCCTGAGTGCTTCGTGTATGATTCTAGGATGATGGGAGTTGACGATCTCCACTTCAATCCTCAGATACAGGCCCTTTCTTTGGATTAAATATCTAATTCCTCTCTGCACACACAGAGCAACCGTTTCACAATTCCACTACTAGTGCATAGAAGCAACCTCACTGTTCCCTCATTTTCTTTCTCTCTCAATTAGCACGCTGGAGCTGAATGAAAGAATAATTAAGACAGTTACAAACAGAAATGAAGAATGTCAAGATAGTCTAACAAGGTAAAGATGAATAACATGAAAAAAATTTCAAGAGAGCATCATATTAGAAAAAGCAATTTTGTGAAACTCAAATTTTCATTCTAAAGTGGAGCATAAATACTGTTCAAGATGTTGATGTTTCTATGCAGCAGAAAATGTAAGTTTTAATCAGGCTATTAAGACATTATTTTTAAGGTCTGTCCTCTAAAGGAACCCTTATATTTTTCAAAAGCATTATGTGGAAGGTGAATAAGAACCACTGATTGATTAAAAAAAGCCACATTCATCCTGCAACACCTTAATGGTGTTTGAAGGCTTCCGTGCAAGCTCTGAAACAGTCTAATCCTCATTAATATGTAAAAACTTTTCTTCCCAGATATATATTATTTTAGCTCAGTGTCCTGGTTTAGGGCAAATTTGGGAGAAAACCTCTGGAGGTGTTCCTCCAGAAAACAAATTTAAGCAGCCCCTCCCTTAAACTGTTTGGGAAAATATTTCCTTGGAGAGAAGTGGAAAAAACTATTTAACAGGCAAAGCACTCCCTAGCACAACAAATGAACAATACTAAACAATAAAACCTCTCTCTGCTCCGAAGAGATGATGAATTCAGGAAGTCTCTCCCGTGGGTCGCAGCTCGGCTCGCTCAGTCTGTGCCAGTCCCTCCGGCGCTGGGAAATGCCGGGGCCAGGCCAGGCCTGGGGGGCCACAGGTGTGAGCTCCTGGTGCTCCTCAGTCCAGAGCAGGTTCAAACAGTTCCAAGAAGAAGGGAAAAAAACCCATAGTCCGGAGAACTTCTCTGCTTCAGCTAGCCAAAAACTAACAAAAAGCAAAGGAGCAAAGGAGAGTTTTCTCCTGCCATCTGCACTGCGGACAGCTCAGCCCGTGTGTGAAGGAAAGGTGAAAACTCTTAACTTTATGTTTTGAAAATGACCACCTCAGACATTCCACCACTTCTCCTGCTCCCTCCTTCACTCTCAGATCCAGTTTTAAAGGTGCAAAACTCATTTCTGAGCTAAACAGACACATGGGGATTCACTTCATCATCAACCCAGGACATTCCACCTTTTATCCCCGTATCATCAGCTTATTACCAACACTAACACATATTCTAACTCTAAACACATCAAGCCAGGACACTCAGAAAAAAATTTTTAAAATTCTACCAAACAAGAAAAACATGTATCTAAAAATCCTTGAAATCTGAAACCTTTCTTAAAAACAGAAGAACTAGAGAACTAAAAGTATTGAAGATAATGCTTTGCAGTGTGTAAGAGTAAATTAGCTTCCACTTTGCATAAATATACAACGCGTAAGTTTTATGCTTGATTTTAGAATGTTCAGCAAAGGGACTATTTATCATAATTTACATTCTATAGAATAACAGTGGCAAGAAGAAATAAAAACTATCTGAAGGTTGCTGCAAGTGGATATTCACTTTGTAAATGCCACAAATATTAAAAACAGAAGTGCTTGCAGAACTTTCCCACAGCCCTGAATTAAAACACACTGCGATGAAAATTGATGCTCTGCTTACTCTTCTGTTTTTGTTTATCTACATTGTAAAGCAATGTTAGCCACCATCCTGGGTGTACCTACTCCTTACTGAGTGGAAAAAGACTACTAATTTGGGCTAGTGATACTATCAGTAGGAAGCTTGAAATTCACTGCTATCAAAATTTCATCTTCGCAAAAAATGTAATTCTTGAGCCTGTCTGAAGTTAGCATATATATACAATTTTAGTAATTAAAAAACCTTAGTCTCCTTTGATGAATGTAAAATAAATCAATATGATTATCACAATCATGGGTGCGAGAAAAAGCAGTCTTCATAGTCAATATGTCTGACAAAACATGATCTCTTCTAGAAGATATCATTATTCTATGTCTAATGACTCTCAGTCTTAGGACTTGTTCAAAATCTGCAAAAGCCAGTTATCTACAACAACTTCTCCAGTTCCAGTGACCAGCAAGGGACTAAGATGCAAATTCAGTTCTCCGTCAACTTGCTGTACCTGAAATATTTCAAAGTGTTTGGCAGATATCTGCCAACTCCTGTGCCAAAATTCCCTGCTTCCAACACCAGGCCATTTTGCTCTTTTCCTCCCCTCCTTTTTAGTGCAAGAAGGAGGAATAAACCCAGAAGAGATGAGTTATCTGCAGACCAGTTCTTGTTAGACCTCTGCATTGCAAATTAATTGTTTTGGTGCAGCCATGCACTGTTAAATAGAACAGGACAGCAGCCTGAGGTCAGTCTTTAAATTGAGGTCAATTGCACTCCTGTGGGGCAACCTGAGGTCAGTTGCAAAAATTACTTTAAAATATCCATACTGGCTTACTCATGGTACAAGGAAAATTCTTTTTTTTGCTTCCCACCCATCCAGTTTATTTTTAAAAAAATCAGATCTTTGATATTTCTTGGAATCAGTAATATTGTTTCACTGTCATGACCAACATTAATGCTGAGAAAATAAGTTAGATTAGACACAAGTCAATTACAGAAGAGTAAGTTTTAATATTGTCAGTCACAGCAGCCTTCTGGGGTTTTTCCTTAGTAAATTAAAAGGCTTTTCTTTTCCTCTAGAAACATCTTATCACTCTTTTCACTATCAGAAAAACACTCTGAAGATAATAGTGAGAGATTCTTTTAAAGGAAAATATATCTAGTTTAATTTCATCTCCATTTTAAGAGGGAGGATTGTTCTATATTATTAGTTATTCGGGTTCATGTTTTTCCATGCACACACAAGTGATAACAGCAATATTTATATAAGGTGAATTGCCTGAGAACTGTGATTTCACTGACTATGCTCAACTAAGACTGTCCTAAAATAAAGACTGTTTTTAACAGCTGTGCCTCTTACACTGCTTGTGTTTTGTATGATGTTTGTTTGTAAACTGGCAATTCACTCCTGCCCTGTCCATAACTCTTTATTCCCAGGCTCTACACTTTCTTCAGGATTTGGAAACATTAATCATTTTGATTATGTCACCCATTTGCTCAGCGAGTAATTTACTATCTTCCTTTAAGAATCAGGATACTATTTCAGGGGTAACTTCTAACATTTAAGGCACTTAAGGTGCCAGGTCCAATTTACTTACTGCTAATGATTGATGTCTACTTTCTCTCTTGACTTAAAACTCAAGTCTGCATTCCTCTGTGTCTGTTCCCACTGTGCCTTGTGTGCAGTGTGGATGTGAGAATTTCTCAAATGTAGTAGTACCCCAACTTTCATTATATTTCATTCAAATGGAGAAATTCAAAATGCTTTCATCAGCCTTATCATCTCTGAATGTGTGGGTTTCATTTCTCAGCTTCAGTTCATTTTCAAAATATAACGAGGCATTGATTTTGCAAGCCTGTTTTGTAACAGTCCCAAGACGCTGTAATCAGACGTTTTTCTATCCTATAATCAGAAGAGAGGACATGACCTAATTCACCTTCTTTGCATTATGCATTATAATACCTGACCACATACCTGTTGCCTTCTTCACAGCAAGATAAGGCACCAGAGCAGTGGTGCAGCAGTGGAGCAGCTTCCTGCCAGCCTGGTTCCCTGCTTCCACCTGAGGGTGCTGAGGGTGAAGGAACCCCAGGCAGGGTGTCATGCAGGGTGAGCATGGCCTGCCTCTCCCACAGCACTCACTCACCTCTGGAATCCTCAGCAAGGGTCAATCCTACATCTGATGTAGCTTTTCTCTCACCCACAGCTCAAATCTCTTCCAAGTGCTTCCCCAAACTTCTCTTGAGCACACAGCATTGTTCAGTGAGGAGCTTTACAGGTCTGTTACCTATAAGTGAAAACATGTCATGACCCCTTGATTACTGCACCAGAAGTGAGAGTGAGCACTCAATTCCTGGTTGTGTTTCTTTCCTACAGCATTTATGAACTTCAAAGAAGCATCATCCCCCACGTGTAGGTCCTCTCCTTTCCAGTAAGATCACTCTCTTTCACCTTTCTTGGTACAGAAATTGCCACAGAATAATTATCACTCATAATTCCCTTCTTTAGATTTTTCTTTTTCTTACCATACATTTCTGGAACAAGAGGACAAGAATGGTACAGAGTACTCAGGGTGCAATTGGACCATAGCTACAGAACTGTAGTGCTGTTTTCCTGTTTGCTTTTCATTCCTATTCTAATTTCACCTTAAAATCCATTCTTTTTCTCTGAGAGCTGCTGAGCAGTGAGCTGACATTTTTCTGGAGTTCTCTGTGACAAGACCCAAGGTCTCACTCTTTAGTAGTAATAGGCATGTCAGAGGACATTATTTAGTACGCAAATTTAGGAGTGTTATTTCCTATCTGCACCACTTTATCTACATAGAATTTTTACTTCCATCGTGCTTTCTAGTCTCATAAGGCCATTCTGCAATTTTTTAGAGTCAGCCTGAAGGCTGGCTCCCCCAGCTCAGCTATTTTTGTCACCTCGCTGTTTGCTGTCCTTTCCAGGTCACTTACAGACACATTGTATAGCACAGTTCTTAGAAGAGCACTCTTTTCATTCTTGAAAACCAAAGATTTGGTCCTGCCTTCTGTTTATGTTTCTGTGATTAGTATCCATCCAAGATAGGACCTTGTCTCTTATGCGGCAGCAATTTCATTCTTTAAAATCCTATTGTGAGGGACTTTGTCAAAAATCTCCTGAAAATTCAGGGTTGTCCTTAATGATTTGCTCATTGTCCTCTCAAGAGGCTTGCATTGTGTTTAAAGGCCAGGACTAGCCTTCATAGAAACTATGTTTTGTCTTTCCAGTAAGTCACATTTATCCTGATTTCCACGAATTCCATCTTTTATCATGTCTTCTGTTAATTTACCAGGTACAGGTTATCAGGCTCACAAGATTGGAGATCTGTCCTAGAAACCTCTTTAAATTTGTGCCACATTTACCACTCTCTCCTTCTCAAAAATGAGTGAAACTTTAAACTAACGTTTACACACCACCATCAATAATTCAACTATTTCATCCTTTAATTCTCTTAAGACTCTTGGGTCTCTTATCCTACAGTCTCAGCGAGTTCTTAGTGTTTATTCTACCTCTTTATTGAATTGCTTCTTCCACAGTTTCTTCTGTTTCAGGCAATCTCTTGCTGATCCCTCTCAAAGGGTTTGGGGCTCCCCTCAGTCTTCCTACAGTGATCACCAGAGCAAAACACTTATTTACCATCTCTGCTACAGCCTTGTCCTTGCTGAGCTCTCCTCAAATAACCCCATCACCAGCTGACCTGCAGAGCTGGCAGTGTTTCCTTCTGCTCTGCTGGGAGAAGGATCTAGACCTGCCTTGATGTAGAATGAAGCATATTGCCTATAGGGCCTATGCATATTAGCTATAAATAAATGGTTACTTGGGCAAGGAATTCAGGAAGAGAAAGGTGGTCTCAAGTTAAGACAATGGAACAATGGTTTGGAAAGCTGGATTTATGTCACTGTCATATGAACTGGGCATGTGATTTATTTAAGTCTTCTGTTTGTGTTATTTGTGCACTCTTGATTTCTCAAGTGACTGATTTGATAACTCTCATATTACAAGCAGTGCAGTGCAATTTAGAATGTATAAAGTGGCACACCAAAAATTCAGAACTCATAACCTCAAATCTTAGAGGACTGGGGGGATTATTTTCAACTCTCTGTGTCTCAGTTCAGCACTTGCAAAATGGAATAATGCTACTCCTCACCTCAAAGGGGTTTTGTGCATATAAATTCATTAAAGTTTGTGAAATGTTCAGGTACTATAGCAACAGGCACCATAGAAAAACCTGGAAGGGACATAGTAATTATCTTCATAGCAAGGTTTGGATACTGTGCAGTAAATAAGGCATGGGGGACATATTGAGCAATAGGAAGAGAACTAAAATTGAATATTTGCTTTTCAGTTAAGCTCCTTCTGTCCTATGCACAGACTGAAGCACAAATAGTTTAGAACAAAATTCAAATGTGACTGTGTAATTAGACAATGTCATAATGCTCACACCCACTGGGGCTCATTTAGGGCCATACAAGGCAATTCTTAGGGTTTGGCAAAGACATCAGCCATTAAAAATAGGGTTTTACATTAGACAAAAGGTCAGGAAACTGTAATGGAAGGCAGTCCAATTCTCTTCTGCTACTCCACTGAATTGCAATTTGGAGGGGTAATAAATATTGCATACAATTTTCAAAAGTACTTTAGAGATTTGAGAGCCTAAACTCTACGAATGTCGTCATAAACCTAAGCTGCTATTACTCCAGCTAGAGGATGCTCTGCTCATTCCAGAAATGGACGCATTAGGATGATATGCATGGCACTCTATGTGGAGAGAAACACCACGAGAGGAAGCACATAATAAATTGTCCTTAGCCAACATATTTGGGCTAGTATCATTGCATACTGAGCAACTCAATGTGAGCAAGTAAGGTATTGACACAAATTTGATTAATACGATTGAGTTTGACAGAATTTGGTGCTGATTTACAGCCAATTTTTTCTAACTTTACTCAAACTGATTCTCAGATTACTCCAACAGCTTACCTGCTGAAATGGGTGGGGTTGCTAAGAGTGAATAACATTCAGTGAAAGAGGTTCACACTCTATACACTACAGAGAGAGAGGATAGAGAGGAGTGAGCATATAGAGTAATTACAGGGAATTACATTCTTTAATTCTGTTATTTAACTAAGTTGAGAAAATTCTTTCTCAAAAACTGAGAAGCTGTTAGAACATTAAAGTGCATACAGAAAAGTAAAATTTCTTTATTTTAAAGTCTTACATGAAATGTCTATTTATATGTAAGGTCCTGTGGTTGACAGTAAAGACTCCATCGATTACCACAAGGCCTAACTTTCACCCATAAACAACTTAATCTACCTTGAAAGTATGAACTCAGCTGACCCTGCCAAAATTTCATTATGGAGTCCAAGGAAGTCAGGTTTTTTGAGAATGTAGGAGGCAGCAACTTTTGCTAGGAGTCTGAGCAGCAGACATAATTTGTATTTTTAATAATATTTGCTATAAATAATAGTTTTTTATTTGTCAGGATTATCCTTATAATTTATTTATTTTTGTTATTGTGTTGTTAATTATTTAATGTTTAAGACTTTAAAAACATACAGCAAGTAGAAAATAACTGATCATCACAGTAAACATCATTAGAGTTCTAGAATCCACTATTTCTTTTTCTATGGGACTGCACTTGTTCTACTAGCATGCATATATGGTTGATGTTTATGGCAGAATCTGGGTTGGGCATTCATTTTTGACATACATACAATCATTTTAAGTGCAGTTAAGTACACCATCTGCTTTTTCTTTCTGCCTATGTCTGTGTAGCCTTACACAGTGATCTGCTATTCCAGGAGTGTCTGGAGCCTGTTATAGCTGCACCAGTTGCACTACAATCAGCTGAGTAGGCATTTCCCTTATGAACCCTGATTTTGAATGTTTAACAACTAATTTGAAATTGCATAAAGCCCGAACATGGCATGCACATTTGCAAACCAGATGCGTTTCTGTTTATTCTTTTACTTTTAAATGCCAAAAATTGGCAGGGTTTGAAGAGTTCATCCAAATAATATAACATTTATAATCAGCAAAGCAGATATGCTCTCAGTTTGGGGATGTGGTTGAAAGATGTTTGGAAGTGGGTCTTAGCCTTTTGGTCATTATTTGTGTCTCTCTTCCCTTAGCTAACTGCTACCAGCACACAGCATGAACTGCAAGCCACATTTAATGAAGGGGCTTGACCACGTCTACGACAAATCACTGGCATTTGGCATAGAGGGAAATTGTTCTGATTTACTCAGCAGCTAGACAAGCTTGATTCTATTAATCCCAGGGTAGAAGTTAAAACAGTTTTTATGTTTCTCTCTGAATCTGAGAAACCTAAGGAGAGAGATAGAGAAGCCCACCAGAGACAAATTCTGTGAAAGAATTCAAATTCATAAGAAGACGTAAAAAGGAAAAAAGAGGAGGGAATGAATTAAAAACATTTTCATTTAAACACAGTGTGACAGCTTTTCTGACCATCTGAGCTTCGTGTTAAGAAGATCCACTGCAGCAACTTCTCTAAATTAGGGACGCTAAATCTACCAAAGGTCTATTGAAGAATTATTAGTCACATTCTGATTTCATCTGCAAGTTTCCAAGGCATTTGTTTTCCCAGGTACTCTTATAAGTGCTTGTCCTGGGGCAATGAATGCTTATCTCTCCTATCAAATGCTCCACTGCAATCCAAGGCACCAGTTACACCCCACCTCTCTTTAGGGAAGCCCTATTTGCAAACCAGTCCACGGGCCAAAGCACACAGCACTCAGCCAGGTTCCTGTGCCCAGCACCCGCGGGGAGCGCAGCCCACACCACCTTTGGTAAGTGGGATACAGAGTTTCCAGCCAAACCCTGAATTATAAAAGAGTTTCAAGAGGCTTCTTTGCACATTCCCCGCTAATCAGAGAGACCTGTGCTTGAACCATTTCATGCTGAGGAAGGTATTGAGCCTGGGTGTCTCGCCTCCTCAGAGAGTGCTCTGATCTCTAACAGGAATCGAGGAAACCACCTCTCCCTGCCTGAACATTAAACGGAAGAGAGAGCTGGGTCAATTCTTCGAAGAATTAGTTACAGAACACTGCTGTCAGGAGCGGATTCCAGATTTATGATCCCCAGTGCAAGAAAGCACTTGCCCATTACTCGGAGTGAAGCAGTGGGTGCCAGAGGAGGGAAGGGGTCACACTCCCAGGTGTCAACTCCTACCTGCTTCAGCTTGATATGGTCAAGAACAACAAGAAATTTAGATCGATGTGAGGGGTGGTTAGGTTCTACTCAGAAGTCAGGCATTATCATCTATAGATATTTCTGTTACTGAAAATAGTCAGTTTTACAGTTTTGTGCTGTTTTCCCCTTCACCCTCTGCTATTCCCTGACTCCAGTGTGATACTGCTGCATCTTCAGTCAAGGGCTGGAGATCCAACAGTTGGCCTGGTTGCCACAAAGACAGGTCCAGTGCTGGATGATTTGTTGTGTGATTTGTGGGTCACCAGTGTTTACACTGGTAAGCAATATTATAGGTCTCACATCTGAGGCAGTACCTTAATGTAAGGTGAAAAGTGTTCTAAGAACATTTTTCCTGAAAATGTATCTTCAGCAGGGGAGAATATAAGCATGTGATTAATCTTAAACACATAAGTAGTTCTAATGAAGTCAGTAAGGCTACTCATTGACATGAAATTAATACATAAAGTCTTCATAGGATGAGAGTATATATATGAAGAAAATTGCTTTCTCATCTCATTTCACAGGAATCCAGGACCAGCTCTTGCCCTTGTGATGGCTTCTTCTCACATCAGCTGCTCAGCCAACTTCTTACTTTCCAGCTGGTCTGCTTAGACCCGTCTATAATCTCTTGTGCTCTCCCTCCACACATGCCCAAGGTGCCAAAAGGGTCCTTTTTAATTTCTACATTGGTCACATATGGCTTCTAAAAGACGTGTTCAGAGAGATTGTTAATAGTTCTTGACTTTGACATAAAAACAGATGAAGATAAAGCAGCAACCTAGTTAAGTCATATTAACTGAGGTCAGAAGTAAGAAAGGGGCTGGTGGGTTCAGACTTCAGTGGGCCACTCTCTAGCCCCTTTGCTTTATGAGTCTGGATTATTTTGATTTTATTTATGGACTAATCTTTATCAGTATAATCAGTATTGGCTCCTCAAGGACATAGCCGTTACATGAGACTTGACTACTGTTTAATGCAGTGTGGGGTGCTTAGGGGGAGAGTGGGACATGTGCAGGAGTGTCTCTTCATTGTGTTACTCAACACTGAGTATATAAAGGCTTAAGGAAAACAAAGAATGAGGAAATCAGGAGGAATGAAGAAAGTGAGAGCATACAAAAGCAGCTGAGATGCAGGAAATCTGAAATAGGCACAGTATCATAAGAGCTGGATGGAAAAATGACAATATTGTTACTGGCCTTAAATCTTCCACCACCATGGTGATTGCTATAAATCCCATCCTTGGAGCCTAACTGCACTGTTTAGTCTACAAGGAACATCGATGCCTATTACCATGAATTCTGCTCCTTCATGTTGGCATTCTGGATGTTGCACAACTAAGCCTTGCACTTTGTCAAGCAGTCAGAGGCTTTCCTAATGCAGAGAAAAAACTTTGCCACAGACGACACAAGCATTGAAAAATGATCAGCATTGTTAGAAATGTTAGAACACCTCCTGCAATGAAAAATAAAATCTATATTTATATCCCAATCATATAAGTGAGCAGTTTCTGCCATTTTTGACTCATTTTGCAGAGAGAATTTAATTCTGAGATATATAGATATACAGATATATAGATATAGATATAGATATAGATATAGATATAGATATAGATATAGATATAGATATAGATATATAAAGACTTTCACTGGAAAATTAATAAATTTTGAAGTTGATGCATAGTCTACTCAGAAACAATTAAAAAAAAAGAAAAATTGGAAAAGCAGTGTGAAAATTTAACAACAGTGTGAAAACTATGTCTGGAAAAGGTACGTGTCGGCTTTTAGCCACAATCTGGTAAATAAGTCAAGATACATCCCAATTCCTTCTCCAGCTGTCAACTGTTCCTTAGCTAATTTTCAGAAGTCTTCACAATACACAAAATTTTGTGTTAAAAGTTCACATTTCTAGGCTGCAGCAATGTCTCTCCTGGAAAATTGCATTACTTATTCACGTCTACCTTTTAACAATAAAGAAGGAAAAAGTAGATGGCCATAACAATATAATTTAAAGAGAAGAATTATTTGTTCCTGCTATGGCAACACTCTTTTCTTTTGAATTGTTTTGAGTGAAAGGCAGCAACAAGACTACTTAGAATGGTAAAAAGTCACCTACCTATGTTCATTTTCTTTTCAAAACCCTTTATTTTTCAATCCTATGAACAGTTTAAAACTATTTTAGACACATAAGTTAACAATACTGGCAAATAAAAAAACATCATGATGTACTCACCTACAAATCTCTATAAGTTTCTGTAATGCCCCGCATTCCAACCATTTCTTTGTAAAATTAGACCTCAAAATGGGTATCATTCAAATATGTGAAGAGCATAAATGTCCTCGAGGAAAATACGGTTCTCGCTGTGGCAAAGACTGCAATGTTTATATTCTCCTTACATTAACGTGAATCATTTAGGCCCGCTACTACCACCTCTACTTCACAATTAGTAGAACAATACAAAAAAATAGAACTAAAGAGGACTCAAGCTGATAATGAAAAAGACCCCAGAACTTTTGGATAAGTAGCAAATAGATGTTAGTGTTCCATATATTCTATGTACAATGTTTCCTAAGGCATTGTCCACATTGAGGAATGATAGCAACTGCTGAAGCTCATTGTATCACTGTCTCCAGATTTCAGCACTGTTTCCCAGCAAAGGTTATTAGGTCTGAAAGTGCATAAGTGGACTAAAAAGCAGGAATTCAGTGTTCTTAAAAATAGATAGGAAAGCTTTATCATTATGGTGTGAAATAAATAAATAAGAACAAGGTCCAGTTGTCACAGGTTCTACACCCGTATATAACAAGACTCCAAATTTTATTTACTTGAAGTTGGACCTCCTATCTAATTCTCCACCAAAAAGCTTGTTTTAATTTTCAATTTAGTTTCAGTCAGGTGAGAACATACACATTTTCTGTGAACATCAACTCAGATTTCATCACATTGGTTTCACACATATGCACAGGTTTTCAGCTGAGCTCACACAGACACAGTAGCAGATAAGCTTAGCCCTGAGATCAATGAGAGAAAATTCATGTCAAGTATTACAGGATAGCCAAAGGAAGCAGCTCTCAGATTTGTAATATAACACTATGCATCAGAAATGGGATTCAGAGGGTGCTGTGTGTCCAGTCACTTCAGGAGCAGAACGCAATACTCTGCTCTCTGTGCTCGATCAGAAAAAGCTCATTTTTCAAATGAATCGCTTTTCCACTGTACACTTGAGGACTGAGACGGAGGCAATGAAATATTCACAAAAACGCAGACAACTCATGAAAAGTCTTTTTCTTTAGGATCCTGGAGTCCATTTTGGAAAGGAGCAAGAAATGTAAACCATGCTATTGTGTGGTTCCTGTGTAAATTAGCTCTATGGGAATCCAAAATAGAGCAGATTTATGCTAACAACAGGCTGAGGGAGATTACTTGCAAACAACAAAGGCAGCCTGGCCAGCAGTTTAGGCCTTCTCTTGTTAAGAAAATTTTCCCATCTGTAGCTAAATCAATTAGTTATACCAGTGCAAACCCCTGATAGAGACATGCTGCACCAGCATGAATTGGGGCTTAAAGCCATTTAGGTTAATTCAATAAATCCTTGTCAGCATTGCTTTGAAGCAAAGAATACCATAGAAGCAAAATTTATTTGGGGTAAAGAGACTGACTGACATGTAGGTAGGTATCAAGCTGTCATTCTTCTGGCTACAAGCATGTGCAGCTGAGTGAATATATGTGGCAGGTTGGATTTGGATCTCATCTCAAGCCCATGTAATGAAGAATGACGCTTTTTCCCTTGCGGCCTTTTCTATTCAGTAACTGGTCTTTAACTAATTTACAAATGCTTTAATCATGAGACGCAACAAAACAATTACACATGCTGACCCTCAGCTCCCCATGCCTCCTGGAATAACACCAGACTGTCATCTTCCTCTCCAGCCCTCTCCTCCCAGCTCTCCCCATTTCCATGTGCCATGGTGGCCAAGTCTACCACTTTCATTTGCAGGAGCACAGCATCTGAGGAAATTGTCTGGGACTGCAATCCCCAGAAATGCTGCGTGAGCTAATAGCTTGCATATTCAGAGGTGCGCTCTGGGGAGGTCATCAACACTGCTACAAGAAGAAAGAGCAGCTACAACAAGGCGTGCTGCTGTCTCCCCCTCATTAGTGCTGACACTGGTCACTGGCTGGGGCTGGGAGAGAGGCAGCAGGCTGTCAGAATCAGATCAAGACATCTCATTTTCTCTAAGCTCTATTGTTCTTCCTTCACAGCTGTAGAAGAGAGTTTGTTTAAATTCAGTGTTTGTGCAGATTTTCTAAACACCTGATGTTCTAAGGAAAAATAATTTAGAAGTTAACGGATAATAGAAAATTATTGCATCAATATTTACCTGTGTTACCTATAAACCACATATTAAATATTTCATCTGGTTCTCATGAAGTCACTTTTTGTTCCCTGGACTTCAAAAAACAATGCCTGCAAAAAAATAAATGTATTTGAAAGCAAAAA
>WAAG01006305.1:0-10180 GCA_013390105.1 Tichodroma muraria
TCTGTTGGTGTGAGGTGCTTTGTGCCTCCTCTGGAATGATGCCCTGACAGTCGTAGCCTGGTGAGGTTTGTGCTGGAACTGCATTGCCTGCTCTGTGCTGGTCCTCTGGGGAGGAGGAGAGATCCTTCAAGTGTCTGCTCACCAAACTT
The DNA here is from genome assembly GCA_013390105.1 of Tichodroma muraria. Taxonomy (NCBI): domain Eukaryota; kingdom Metazoa; phylum Chordata; class Aves; order Passeriformes; family Sittidae; genus Tichodroma; species Tichodroma muraria. The sequence goes on from WAAG01006305.1 coordinate 150, forward strand.
TGGGCTCTCCTGAGGTGAGTGGCTCATAGCCTTTGTTTTCTTTGCTATTGCATCAGTGTTACTCCAAGTGGAATTGCTTGATCCTCGGAGATCAGTCATGCCAGGGTGTGATACAGCCTGACACACCTGGCAAGGCTTGGAAGCCTAATTTGAAGGTTCAGTTGAGAATTAGGCAGAGAGAAGGCTTAAACTTCAAATGTTTTGATTCAAAGATGAACTAAACCCGCTCATCCTTCTTCATAACTTGTTGCAAGCATTATTTCCATGATTCATTATATCCTATCCAGCAAGAAACCCAATTTATAGATCCTATATTGACTTCTGCAGCAGTCAAGAAGCTCAATTATTTAGCTAATTGAAACATCTCTGTTTTGCCATCCCGTGATAGTGTTGGAGCAGTAAAGTTCATTAATGCAACAAAGCAAACCTTTTGAAAAGGGAATATAGGAATAAATGAAAAAGATCTGGCAGACTGTGCACAATTGGGTTTAAAGGCCAGATTCTTTTGGTAATATTTTTTTCTTTAAGCACTAGATTGTGTTTTCCTTCTTTGCCCTTTCACACATTTTACTTGATGGTTGGCAATAGCACCTTCTTTGCATGCTTTTGCAGCTTCATGGGTGTTAACCTCCTAGTCTGAAAATCTACAAATCTTTTTGGTTGCACTTATCTCAAAAGTAGAGTGTGTGGATCCAGTCCGAGGTGCCTCTGTGAAGGTTTTTAGCTTGCTGTCAGCTACTGGAAGAAACACTGGGCAAGTTTAAGGGGAAAACTGTAACATGGTAACAAGGCAAAATTAATTTATCATTAGAAAATTGTATAAAGTGACCAGCTGAGCAGCAGAGCACAGATGATGAGTCTGTACTCCTTCATTAAATCTGTTGCTTAAAGGTTTATTTGAGAGGCTTCTGTTGCACAGGTCACTGGAGAATCCTGGTCAGGAGAACTCCACCACTGTCTTCCAGAGCAGGACTCTATTCCAGAACTACTCTCAGTGCTAGGAGATTATGCAGTTGCAACTCAATGTTAGCAGAGATTCAAAGCATAATGTCCCAAGAAATTTTTGTTTTNAATGTACCAAGAAATTTTTGTTTTTTCTAACATGTGCAGTAGCTTTGTGCTTTGGCTTTAGTTGTTGCAGACTTTTTTTAGATGAGCCTGGTAATGAAACACTTGTAAAATTTGAGAGATTTCTTTGCCTGCAGAAGGATATTGGTGTGTGAAATGCCTTTATTTTTATTTACTGCCTCAGGCAGTAAAGTAGAGTTGCAGCTCGATGTTTTTTCCCTGATGGTTTGCATGCCACATCCTGGAAAATCTCTTAAGAGAGAAGTGGGAAGAGAGATTTGGCATCCTAGAACAGTTTCTTTCCTTTTGCTGCTGTTTAGGGAGACTTCAGGTGGCACAGTGATATGTGCCAGGCCCTGGTGTCACAGCAAAATTTAGCTGTAATGTTACGTATTTGTTCTGTGTTTTGATGGGGGTTTTCTTACCCTGTAGATGTTGTTGTTGGTTTGTCCTTGGGTGCACCTGAGAGTTGGATTCCCCCCTCCTTAAGATCCACTTTTTTTCAGCAAGCAGAGCAAGGTGTGCATTGCCAGTGTCTCCTTGCACTGCATGTAATTTTATTTCTGGTGGTAGAAGAAATCAGAGCATCGAGAGCTTTTTGTGTGTGTGCATACTGTAATTTTTCTTTTCTTTTCCCAGTTTTAGAGAAACACAGAATCATGGGAAGGCCTGGGCTGGAAGGGACTTTAAAGCTCATTCCAAGCCCCTGCTTGTCCCTGCTGGGACACCTTCCACTAGAGCAAGCCCCATGGCTCCAAGCCCCATCCAGCCTGGAAGTGCAAATCTACTTTAAGGGAAAGACTATGGGTGTGCTATAACTAAGCACCAGTGCTCCAAACTTTTACTTGTGGGATTCTAGGTTGTTATAAAATTTCTGCTAAAAACTTTCTTGAGAGTTGTTAGATACAGTAATATTGTATTTCTTCCTTTCTTCCTTCCTTCCTATAATATTGTATTTCTTCCTTCTTATTTATAATAAAATGAAGTTACGCTTAAATATTTTCAGTGAAAGGGAATATGAATTTTTTTTGTAAGTTAGGAATCCTGAGGATTTCTATTTTTATGTGGAAACTAAAGTCTAAGTAGCCAAAATCACTACTGTGTTCTATAAACTTCAGTAAAGGTAATTTATGTTCTCATCCTTACATATCTTTAATAACTGAGAATACAGATTTTCCTTTATACTTTTTTTAATCTTGCTTTTGTCCTTTTTCAAGGGTTGAAATTTTTTTTGCCTTTGCCATTTTTTGTCTTGTGTTCAACCCCTCCTCTCTTTTGCTAGCTGTATTCCATATTGTCCACTTCCTTAACTACTGTGATGCTCTTGTGTTCTTCCTGCTGTATGAACTCTTAATGCACTGAACCAATAGAGAGGCAATGATGGGCTAAAAGACATTAATAATATTTAGTGTTCTCCAGATAAGAGCTGATGCAATTGCACCAGTGAAAGTTGCAAAACCAGAAAATGGTTGCTGTTTGATGTGATGTCACTGCTGATGATAAAATAAGTGCTGGTGTCAGGGATTATTTTCAATCAGAAAATACTTAAGTAGTTGTGTTGTGGCTTCTCCTGGCTCCAGTGGGTTGCATTGTAGACAGTTCTTGTGAAATCTGCAGAGCAGAGAGGGGTGGTGCTCCCTGTAAATACCAAACACTTGATGCTGGATTTGGTGAAAGTCAGGGAATACCTTTCATGTGGACATGTATATATGCCAATTCTCACACAGAAAGCTGTAACCTAATCTGGCACTCCAAAAATAGTAAGCTTTTGTAAAAGTGCTGTACTTTATATTTAGTTCTGCACACTGGGCTGTGTTTTTTGTGGGAAAATTAGCCAGGCCTGAAAGCAATTTGGAAATCTTCTGTGAATTCTACCTCTAGAGTATGCAGGAGTCAGGATCCAGGGTCAGTCTATTGCCATGTTCATAACATAGGCATTCTTGCCTTGGATATCTGATCCTATCAGCTCCAGAGCTTCCTGAGCATGGCTGATTCTTTTTTCTTAATTCAGTTCCTAGTTATCATATTCACAAATTTGTTGCTTCTTTGTATTTTTTTGGGGTTTTTTTTAGTGAGCCTGAAAAATGCAGGGGTTAACATTGTCTAAAAAATCTCTTTCTAGATGGAACCAATAAGGATTCTGACTAACAGGTTTTTGTTCTTAATTCAGTGCCATGTAAATTCAAGGTAACCAGGGAAACCAAGAGCTTGCTATCCTTATATACTTTGCACAGTGCTTTCTGGAAATAGTGTTCTCCAATCTGTCATGATCAGTATTCTTTGAGAACACAATAAATGAAAATAACACAGGTAAGAAGACAGAATCATCTTATTGTGCAAGTAATCATGCAGTGCTCAAAACTTATCATTTTGTTACAGATTTACCGGGGGCACTGGAAAATTACCAGATTGAAAAAAGCCCTGCTGAATGCATGGGAAAATGGGGTGTGTCACAAATTCAGCCTTTTTGAGCAGTAGCACAGGTGCCTGGAGAGATGCAAATAGAAATGCTCTTCATTAGGAATCAGCTTTATCCCTAAATTTAGGTGCAGTAACAAACATGCACTCTGTTTCTGTGGGTTTCCTCACTTGTGCTGTTGCAGACTTTGCACGTGGAACCCAGGAGGGGCAGATGTTTCACTTTCTTTCTGGTACGTGGAGTTGTAGAGCAGATCCTCCTTCCTTTCCCTCCTGAATTTAATGTGGCAGAAACTAGGGGCAAGTATGGCCATGTGGGATCTTGACAAGGAGGGCATGTTGGATAATAAATACCCAAAGCAGGGACCCTGTACAGAGTGGTGTTGCTGACTTCACATCTCTATGATGCTTTGTGGTCCCTGGGTGAGTAAAAGAGTGTTCTTAATGCAGGCAGATTTGTGCATATAATAAAGTGTAAGCATTTGCTGTATCACAAACAGACATAAAGTGCACTCATGCTTAGGTATTGGATGAAATTCAGATTCTATCTAATCACTAATGCCAAAACAATAGTAACTTTGATTTATTTTATTTTTTTTTTGAGGGTGTGGTGTGTGATTAACAAAGGAAAGAATAAATCATTACCTACTTTTAGAAAAAGCTTTTTTGTTTAATATATTATTCCTGAAAAGCCACAGGGCTTTTTTTGTGGTGGACTTCAGGAATGGCCTCCACCATGTAGGTAATGTTGCTTCCAGAACAGTGGCAAGCTCACTTCTGGGATCTGACATTTAGATTTCCATCTCTCTGCTATTAACAGATAAGTGCTATACTGTCTCTAAAATTAATTGTGAAACCTATGAAGATATGCAGAAAATGTTTCAAAACAAATTAAAAATTTACGACAAACCAAGTTGGATTTTTCATTTGTGGCTTGTATTCTTTCACCTCTAGAAAACTAGAAGCCATCAAAGAAAGCAAGCATTAGATTCTAATTTGGAGTGACTTATTGAAGGAGAATAATTACTGAAAAGCTCTAATGATATTTTTTGACAGCTCCCTAATTCTTACATGTTGCCTGTAAGAGCTGCATCGAGCTTGCTGAGAGCCCTGGCTCTCACCTAAGTCAAAGAAATGCATGGCCTGTGATCATTTAGAAGAAAAGATACCTTTAAAAACACAGCTGGAGATGGGTTTTGGTTGTTTTTTTGGAGTTTCTTTTGTTCTTGCAGCATGTGGTAGAATCACAGCTGCTGGTTCTGCCATTCATATTCTATTGCATCCATTGCCCAACAGCAACAAAGAATACGTAGGCAAAACCAGTGAGACTTACTCATATTGTATTTGAAAGAAAATCCAGTATAACCCAATGATTCAGTTCATTATTTGTGTTTGTATGTGCTAATCAATGTCTTAGGTATAGCAAAATGAGGAGTTTATTCTTTCACTTTAAGTTGCCTTCACTTGTTAAAAAATAAGGGGTTAAAAAGGCTCTGTGAAGTTAATTTCCCATGTGGAATTGCTGTAAATTATGAGAGCAGTAAGTAGGAAACATGTTTTTTCATTAATCTAATATTAATGAAAGGCCACCTTCTCTCAGAGTCTTGCTACCTTTGTTCATGTTTAATAGATGTGTTTGCACTATTTGAAGTCTTCATTTGCATCTGAAGATGCAGAGGGGGAGCACCCTTCGGTAGCGTGTAATGATCTTTTCTTTTGGCCAACAAAACAGGGACCAAAGAAAGAATCTGAGAACTGAAATCACACCCGGCTTGTCAGAAAGATACAAGTTGCTTAATTAACTGCTGAAAAGATTCCTGTTTTCTGTGGCTCATGTAAATTCCAGTCAGATCTGCTGAGCTGAGATGGGCAGGACTGTATAACCCAAGATGCAGTGCACAACCACACTTAAAATTGAACTCCAAACTCTACCAGAGTGGAAAAAGTCTGGGATGTGGCTGCACATCTGAATTTATTTTATTACCTGTATTTGGGATTGGGCAACAGAGCTGGGGAAGGGGCTGGAGCCCCAGGAGGGGCTGAGGGAGCTGGGAAGGGGCTCAGCCTGGAGCAAAGGAGGCTCAGGGGCCCTCCTGGCTCTGCCCAGCTCCTGCCAGGAGGGGACAGCCGGGGGGTCGGGCTCTGCTCCAGGAACAGGGACAGGAGGAGAGGGAACGGCCTCGGGCTGGGCCAGGGCAGGCTCAGGGTGGAGCCCAGGAGCAATTTCCCCATGGAAAGGGAGCTCAGGCCTTGGCAGGGGCTGCCCAGGGAGGTTTGGAGTGGCCATGCCTGGAGGTGTCCCAGGAAGGGCTGGAGGTGGCACTCAGAGCTCTGGGCTGGGGACAAGGTGGGCACTGGGCACAGCTGGGACTCCATGGGCTGGGAGGGCTTTTCCAACTTTAATGGTTCTCTGACATGAGATACACTTTACATGTGGAGCAGATGAAGCAATAATTTTATGTACTAGATAGTAAACGGGTAGAATAGTCACCTCATCAGCGGTGTTCCTCAGGAGCATCGATTGCTTTTTCGCCCCCATCTATGTGAAACAACAGCAAGGCAGCTCGGAAATCTGCTTGGGTGTTTTTAAAGCGTGTGAAATGAAAAACCCACAGCTTCTTGAAATGCTTTCCCACCCACTTTCTGTGGTTCTGTTGTTGTGGCTGACATCCACACAGTAGTCTGCTGCTGTTAGGGTAATTAGAGCATTTAGGTTTATTAGTACATTACCTAAAGGCCAATTAACATCTTGTAGCATGTGAAGGGTAGTTTAGATGCCAGTAGTTTCTTCTTGATGCGCTTTTTAATAATTTTCTTGCGCTGTGTCTCTGCAGGTGCTCTAAATGACCTGTTGGTAAGAAGTGGGTGCGTTAGTGTGCAGTGGATTTAGACTTGCCAAATGGGACTTTGAACAAGGGGCATAGAAATGTGGCAGTCTGTATCCTGCTGGATGCTGCAGTTAGAGCAGGAGGTTGATATTCCTTTTGGAAAGGCGTTCCATATTTATTTCAAAGCTGCAGGCAGAAATCATGTATTTTCTTTAGAGAGTTACTCATCCCATCATAAGTGGTATCTTCATTTTTAAAGTGTTGATAAAAGATAAAATCTTGACCTTTTAACAAGTCGTCTTAGTCAGCGTAGTGAATTTATTTTCACAGTTTGGTGTATCAGAAATAAGTGATGGCAATATTCTTTGCAATAACAAACAAAATGAGAGCCTTGCAACAGTTTCCCATGTTTCTTCAAGGTATGTTAACTTGACACAAACCAACCTCCACACGTACTTGTCACACAGGAAAATGCCACATCATTACTGCATTTTACTCCCCAAGTTGTACCTCCCATTTTTCTGTGTAATGTTCTGGCATTTCAATCTATATTTAAAAAAAAAAAAAAGAAGTAATATAAGTACACATGTCAAATATTAAATCTTTCTTATGTAAATTTCTGATAAAGTATGATTTTTTTAGGTAGGTTTGGGACTTCTTGCACTTCTTAGCCATTGGATTTTGAGAATTAATAATGCTAATTTTAAGGTAAGACAGGATGTGTTATGTAAGAAACCTTGTTTAAATGATAACACACTCTAAAGGAAATACAATGCTAAACACAAACCTATAATTTATTTAATAAATCACGTTTGTAGCAATTTTACAAATCATCGTTCCTGTAGAGAAGAAATCAGCTATGCCCTTTTTAGATGGCACGTTAAAATGTGTCTATTTTTTTAACCAAACCACATTGTTTGCATTCCACCCCTTCAGATTCCCATTCCTGGGAGAAGCTGGAGTATAAAGAACACAATTTTGCAGGTTTGATGGAGAAAAAACGCTGCAGTGCCCTAAAGGAAAGCTCCCTGAGAGGTGCCCTAGCTTCCCTTTCATGGAGAGGGTTGTCCTGTGCTCTCCTGGGAGGAGCTGGGAACGGTGTCCCAAGGAAACAAGCGCATACCTTCGGAGTAACACTGGTGGCACTAAAGCTTTGGGGCCAGTGGAGATCTCAGCAAAAGCTTTTGTAGGAACACTGTGTGTGTTCACCTTCCTGCGGGCAACACAGAGGGATTTTAAGAAATATATTGAGCAAAACAGCAACAGCAGAGATTATTAAAATAATGCTGGTGAGTGAAATTCAGTTGCATGTCAGAAAACCCAGAACAAGGACATGTACCACGTAAAGGAATTTCTAGATGTTTCCTGTGCAGTATTTTACACTCAGCCTGCATTGCCAGGTCTCTGCAGCTCTGTAGAAGTCCCTTCCTGTGTGCCCTGTGTTTTTATCTTGCAAAACAAATCCACTCTTTGACTGGATTTGTTTTGCAAGATAAAATTTTATGTTGATCACCTCATCATAAACAGGAGGGTTGAAGCACAGAAGTATAAAACAAATCCTGGTGACTTGAATCACAGGACTAACCATTCCAGATATCCTTGCCATGTGAGTAAAAAAAAAAAAAAAATGGTGCTAAAGCATGTAAAGGAAAAATAAAAACAACTTGAAGTTGAAAACTGTGATTGCAGAGTTGGGTTGTGTTTCTTGTACTGAAAATTAAAGGCATCATAGAGGAAGTGAGAGAGGAGGTGCTGCATTGTCCCCTGGGACTGAAGGAGACCCTGGGAGCTGTAATGAGGCACCAGAGCTCTGATAGCAGGTGATAAACTGTAAAGTGGAATATTAACTTCCCGGGATTTGAATAGAATCAGACAGTGAATAATGAGGCATTTCAGTAACAAGCGAGTGGTTGGTGTTTGAGCCAAGCCCTGTGAGTTCCAGTAAAACATCCAGTTAAATTTGATCTCTCTACTTAAAAGAGAGGGAGCAGGGGGGAAAGGAAAAAGAAAACTCTATAGAAAGCAGCAAACACCAGACAAGCAAAACAGCCACGTTCTTTCTGAAGGCAAAGGAAAACAACCATTTTCATAAGATTCTACACCTGTACCATCCTGCCTTGGAGAAGAACCATAAAACTGCAGCTGGATCTTTTTTTTTTTTTCCTTGTGCAGCATCTAAGCATACTCATATTCACTTGAAAAATGAACCAACAACTTTCTGTAGCTGTTAGCTGTGATGAAGATATCCTCAACTTTGCCCTTTTTAGCTGGGTAATTTGCACTGGGTTAAACTCTCCTGTGGATTCCCCTGGTCTGTGGTTTGTCACAGCAGACCACTGTGCTTCCTTTGGAGCCATTTCACCATCCTAATTAAATTTGTGGTTAGGCTTATTTAGCTGTTATTAGCTTCATAGAATCAAACGTTTGAGAGTTTGGTGTCTGCCCATGAGTGTACTAAAAATAACTGCTTTCATTTAACAAAAAAATGAAGTTTGTTCTGTGGTTTGCTGCGCAAGCGTTNAGTTTGTTCTGTGGTTTGGAGTGCAAGCGTTATTACCAACTTCACTAGTCACTACTTATTTTAATAGAGAGGTGTAACTGCTACAGTAAATGCTTAACTCTAAATTGCACAATTTTATAAAGCAGACTTCTTCAGTGGGAGTTCTTTGTGTTTCAGGGTAAAGGTGGAAAAGTTCTTAAAAAATGTAGACTGAAGTAAAAGTTATAATTTTTTTGATTGAAGTTGATTTTTACTTTGAATGGAAATGTCTCAACTGGTCTCTTCAAAACTCACCGAAAACTGTCTCATTCACTTTTTGGGGTGGTTTTCTCAGTCCTTGGTGTTTCATTTCAGAAAAAATAAGGAGGTTTTTTGTAATACTAACACTATTTTAATACCTATCTAAAATTTTCAGAAGAAGTATTTAAAAAAATCCTTGTTGTCTTTAAAGCACTTATAAACAGATTATTTGAGAGACATTTCCCAGATCTGGCTTGAGGCTCAGGTGTTTGCATTCAGGTGATTGTCTGCACTGTGAGCAACTTGGAGTAATTTTTTTTTAATGGAAACAAATAAATCCATGTTCTTAAGCAGTAGAGAAACCATTTTAATGTTCATTTGGTTTAAGGGATGGAAAGAAACAGGCTGTGCAGTTACTGAAAAGAGCTGCTTATTCATAAAGTTATGATCCTAGGAGGCACTGAAGGCAAATATAGTATTTATCCATCTCTAGTGTGGGATTTATCTATTTCTTGCAATTGAGTTCTAAGTGATAATATTGTGTTTGTGATAATACTGTGCAGAGAACTGGAATTTGGATTAATGGTGAGGAATTTGGATTAATGGCAAGTCCTTAACCAGAACTGCAGACTGAAGCAAGGCTGTAGAAAGCTGGACGAATGGCTCCAAGGATGGTGAAGCACTCGAGGAGGCTGGATAAAATAAATAATTGCTGCGTTCCAGACATGGTGCTTAGTTTGGCATCTAACGTCTTCTCAAAGACAAATAAGTTCTATAATAGCCACTTCAAGAGATGGAGCACAGCATGCAGATTAAGACATGTTTAAACACCCAATTTAAATATGCAAATCACAGGCTGAACGTAAGCTGCTGTTTCTACTTTTGTGTGGACTTGTTTAGCTTAAAAACACACAATAGGCTGTGATGAATTAGTGCACCCAAGGATAGAGTAATGCACTGTGTTCCTGCAAGATATG
>WAAG01006314.1:0-14046 GCA_013390105.1 Tichodroma muraria
TTTAATGTGTGAGTTTGGAAAATATAACTTCACAAGATAAAGTAGTCTGCTATAACTCTAGCTAGAATCAGGGATCTAGCTCATCTCCTGAAGCTCAATTAACTCAGGTGTATTGCTATATCCACTTAGATATATGTGCAGAGTCAATAGGAATTTAATGTCCCTGAAAACCTTTAGAAGATTCAGAAATATTTGGTATTCATTTCTTTTCCAATCAGTTATTCCAGTAAGGATTGTATTTGTCATTTTTATTTTAAGTTTCATAGTGTTCTCAGCATTTAAGAAGCATTGCATATGTCCTAAATAACTAATACAAATTTGAAAAATAAGCTTCATGGTACATGAATAACTACTTTCTTGTGGACCATGAAAAATGGATTTTCACCATTTTTAGGAGAACTCTAAATAGACACAAGATGAAGTATGAAAAACACTATCCACTATAAAAAAGAGATTCCTGATAACTGGGATAACTGATTACATTTTTACAGGCTGTGAGCAGGAATCTTCTATACTTCTCATTATTAATAATGAACAAGTTATGTGTATGGAGCTCTCACAAATGCTCATAGAAGGTTTCATTTTCACCAGTCATTTTCCTTTGTTGTCTTTCCCTTGTGGTGCTTAGGATGTTTATCACCTCAAGGTGTCAAAATATGACAAAAGCAGAGGTGGAACAAACAGACCCTGAATCACGGTCATATAACTCTGTCATATAAGATAAATCTGATACCAACTTTTCCGTATAAAATATTGGTATGTCCTGCTACAAGGAAGTGTGAGTCCAGAATCCCTTTGTGTAGGTCAAAGCAGAATAAGTCTTATTGAAGAGAGTCATTAAATATTATTTGTTTGTTAAATCTTACTGCCTTGGTCAGCGATGTGTGGTGTCACTGGCTTGGAACCAAATTCTTAAACAAGCCTTAATTACATAGTCAGCTTTGTTCTTGGAAGTTTTGCATTCAAAATCTGTGGTAAAAATTCAGTTGTGGTAAAAGAGCTGCTGTTCCCTGTCAGGTTGTTAAATTCAATGGCTCTGTTCTAATAGTGAATAAAACCAGGTGATGCAGAAAAAGATGCAACAGTTCCAAAGAGGAACATAATATTAAAATGTCTTAATTCATAAAAATAACTTAGTTGTACAAAGGCTTTGCCACTTTGTTAAGTGATATTATTTCCTAATTATTACAGATGTTTTAATTATTCTTATAAATATTAAAATACTTTCTTTCTCCCAGCCTGGCCGTAGCAGCAACATGTTGTTAATGGATTCAAATGCTATTTATTTATTAAAAATGTTTCCTCACTCATTTCTTTAGAGAAACCCAAAGCTGTTATAAAATAAAAGAATAAAAATACAGCTCACACCAAAGAGTTTGAGAAGATAAGCAACTGATTAAACTTGGAGGTGCTGTGGGGAAAACAGTGAACTAGACTTTTTCTTAAACTTTGTGCTCACTTTTACACCTTATTCTCTCTCATCATTTGTGTAGTCTCATGCATACCTGATAACCATGTCTCTCAAATTACAATAATTAGACTTTGGCTGGCCCTGTTAGTGGTGCACATTTACACATGGACACATGCACACCTCAGGGAAGGTACTTTTATTATCTGGCCAACAGGATGTGCATTTTATTTCAATGTCAGTTTGAAAACAAAACCAAATATATTTCTTTTTCTTTTCAGCTCGAAAGGACATAGTTCATATCCTCTCAAATCTGGATGTTGAGGTCAAGGATGTAACAGACTGTTATGATACTAGCTCTTTCCTTCAGCCGCTTACTTTGGAAGACATCTTTGAGAGAACAAGCAAAGAATTTCCTATGGTTGCTGAGATAATGGAAGGGCCTTCAGGATGCCATAAACCTTATAACTTATTGTCTACAGGGAAAGAGATTGTCATATACAAAAAATACCAAGCAGCAAGAGTCCTAGCCTCTGAGATGAGAAGTGATTCCTCCAAAAGACATTATTTAATCCCTATGAGCTACAAAGGAAAGTTCAAGAGAAGACCTCGGGAGTTTCCAACTGCCTATGACTTAGAGATAGCGAGAAGTGAAAAAGAACATCTTCATGTTGTAGCAACGAAAGCCTTTACTTCCCCTCATAAAGAGCTTTTTTCTGTTTCAGTTGGAGATCAATTTCTAGTTCAGCAGTGCCAGACTAGTGAAGTTCTGTATGAGGGAAGAAAGAAACTCATAGATGTTTTAGCTTGTGAGCAAATACTAAGTGATTCATATAAAAAAGTTCTCCTCCCTATGTACATGGAAGGTGGCTTTGTGGAAGTGATTCATGACAAGAAACAGTACCACCTTTCTGAGATTTGCAAAGAATTCCATTTGCCTTTTAACGTCAAAGTGTCTGTGAGGGACCTTTCCGTCGACAAAGATGTCTTGGCTGCCGCACCTGGTTTGCAGTTTGAAGAAGAAATCACAGACTCTTACTTGCTGATCAGTAGTGCCAGCAGTCCAGTGGAGAGCTGGGAGATTCCTGTGTATCGCCTAAACATGTTGGTCCATTTGCTCAGCAAAGGCATCCAGACAGTTGTACCGCCTGTGACTAGGACAACAGTGGAAGAGGTCAGCGAAGAGGAATACTATATGTTACGAAGATACGAAAACCTAACCCTTCAGCCACCACCCAGGCCTCCCAAAAAGCCGACAACAGCACCACCACCTACTTTTGCAGTGTCTAAGCAAGGGGTGTCTGATGTACTAGAGGCTCCAAAGGTAAGGTATCCCATCTTGTCTTTGAATGTCTTACAACCAACAGGTCATGTTCTGTGGGTTTGAAGTCTTTATTTCACTGTTGCATCCTTATGGCATGTACACAGATGGCTCTCAGCTCCCTGTAATAGACAAATTAGCCATTACAGGCAGGAATGCCTAAAGTCTCTAGTGTGTGTTAATTGATCCATGAAAAACAACAGAACCATGCCAACTCACAGCAGAAATCTTGTCTGTATAATTTTGCATGGATAATCCTTTACTGCACCATTGTAAAAGTGAAGGGAGAGATTTGAAGTGCCTGTATTTAAATCTTTATTAAGGGGAAGCATATGTTTTCTTGATGTAAAGATAATTTTGCTCAGCTGGAAATGACAGAATTAAGTTCACAGAGAGACAAGTTGTATTGAAATTTTTGAATTCATTGTTTTGCGCTCACCCAAGTGGGAAATGGATTTGGAATTAAAAAAAAAAAAAAAAAAGGCAGCTCTTTTAGAATAGAACTTGATATTAAAATGCCCTTCTAGGACAATTTTCTTCATGTTTAACTAAGACAATGCATTTGTTCATTAATCTTTATGTTAGGTCTGGATGAGGTGGAGTTAATTTTCTTCACACCAGTCTGTAAAGTACTTTTTGGATTTTTTATTTAATCAGGGTTGAGAACACACCAATCTTTTGGCTGTTTTACAGCCATGAACCCACAGCCTCAAGGCCTTCTTGATTTCCCAGGCCTCCCCAAGGAAGTTGGCTGGGGTTGGAAAAGAGGTTGAGAGAGGAGACAGATGGGGGAGCTGACCAAAGGGATATTCCATGACACTTAATACTGTGTTCAGCAATAAAAACTGAGGGGGTGATTTGCCTAGGAAGGCAGCCATAACTCAGAGACTGGTCAGACAGCAGTCTGCTTGTGGGAGCTGCTGAGTGACTGCCTTTGCATCACTGTTTTGGTTTTTTTCTGCCCTTCCCTTCGTTTATTAAGCTGTCTTTATCCGAACTCACAAGTTTTCTTGCTTTTGCTCTTACTATTCTCTCTCCTGATGAGATCATCATCCTGATTTCAGGGTGGACTGAGCACCCTGTATTGTGATTGCTGTGCTTTAAATACAATGTAACTCATGCAATTATATTTTTTGGGGATTCAGAGGAAGTTCCTTTTTTTTGTGTGTTGATATGGAACTAAAGTTGCATTGTAGCCACTCTGAAAGGGCAGTGTTTGTGAGTACCTCTCTTTGCCTGCTGGAAGTGCTCCTCCTCTCATTCCCCAATTCCAAGACCACATGCAGGTCCAAAACTCCATATAGATTGTGGGAGATGGTTACAACAGTCTATAGGAGAATTGAATGGATAAGGTGGCTCCCTAAGATGTGTCATTTTCTACACATTTTCTACAAAAAAAGATGTGTCATTTTCTCCTGTCTTTGCTACAGAATTCATTGAATTCATTGAAGTCTTCTAATTTTTACAATGAGCACCGAGCAGCTTAAATAAGACATCCTGTTGTGCAAGGAAGGATACATGAGAAACTTGCCCCTGGAGCTAACAGGCAAGCAATCACCCTGGTACTGGCCAGGGGTAAAGAACTGGGGGAATATTCCCTAAAGCTGTATTTCTGGTTGCTCTGTACCCTTGTCAGGAGGATTCAAACCTCCTGCAGTTACTGGTGTCTGTGTGTACAGAAAAGCAGGTGGATGCTGACTCCAGATCAGGCTCATGCCGAATATTTTCCTAAAGTGAGAAGAGAGTGGTAAGGGCAGAAGGATGATGAGCTGAGGTCCTTTTGCACATTCATGTGTGACAGCAACCTTAGACTGCAGCTGTACAGAAAAAGGAGATAATTTAAACACTGTTTCAGAAGACCAGATCCTTTTAAATTTTTGGGAGGCAGGTGCCTGTTATAAATAAATAATAGACTGCAGTCAGAATGCTTGGAGTTATGCATATTGTAAATCTCCTCCCCTTAGAAGGCGAAACAAGTAGAGAGCTCTTACTAGATTAAACATCCTGAGCTGCAACATATCGTGTTTAAAGTCACACAGAATGCATTATCTTTTCTATCCTGAGCACCATGAGTCCTCTGAGAAGACGTGGATGGTAGCAGCTAGGCTCTGCCTTGGTCCCTCTGCAGTGCTAGGGGAGACTGTGTTTTCTTTTTAAATGTATCAGGAATGTCTAAGGGTTCAGAAAGTCAGAAACTGTGCCAAACTGATAAATAGCCATCTTTGCATATTTTGTGACTATGCATAGGCTTATTTGCATAAATAACAGATGAGTTATTTATGTTCAGTCCTAATGAGCTGAACTTAAGCCTGACAAGGTGGCAGCCTGGGATAAGCTTCAGCCCTGCATGAGTTGCCGTGCTCCTCCTGCAAGCAGCTCCCTGCCTGGTGCTTGGGGAACTCTGGCGGCTTGCTGGAGGGTGGTGGATGGTTTCCTTGCACACCACTTGGGAAGCTCCGCTTGGTTTGGAGCTCCAGGATAAAATGCTGCTGCTGCATGGTCTACATAAGACTAAGATATGTCTGTTTTTTGCCAATACCTAAGGATTTTCTGCAAGCATGGGCCACCTTCAGCTACAGCTTGTGCTTTGATCACCTCAGCTCATAGCAAGGCTGTGAAGGCAGAGAGCCTCCAGATGTCTCTTCCTGCTGTTCTCTGACCTTGGTAAGGAAACTCCGGGCCCAGGAGCAGGACTGCATGCTTCACTGAGTACTCCTGGTCATGTGAGCCACTGGATTGTATGAGATTGGCATCCAGCATGGAGTGGAACCTCAGATGACTGTAAGAACTGCCTCTGCTTGTGTGCAAGGTGCAATGCTGCAGAGACATGGATGTCTGCACAGTTCAGCAAAGTCCAGAGACAGCAGATCAAGTCTTAAATGTGATACAGCTGCATTAACCAAGCGCTCTGCCCAGTCTCTTCACGGGGCTAATTAAGTTGAGTCAGCTCCTGCTGATACAGCTTTCACTTGCAGAACCTGGGATCTCATCCCTCCAGAGCACAGCACAGACTTTCCCTTCCACTCTCACATATGAACATTTTGTTTGCTTAAGAAACATCCAGATCACATATGTTTGCAATTTAGTATTATTTTCTAATTTAATTTAAAGAGACAAACCCCAAGAAAATGAACGTAAACTAAACAAATGAAAAACAGCTTGTATTGAGTGATGAAAATAATCTTATGCTTCATACAGAAGATATCTATCTAATATTACTAGCTGATAGCAGATATTTATCCAATAGCCAATACGTCTACCCACAAGCACCTCTAGCTGAGGACAGGAATGACATAACAACTTGTATTCTTTGTCTCATAGTAAAATGTATTATAAAATTCACCAGAAATATACATCCTCTTTGCTAGGATCATTGGAATGAATTTCAGAGGAGGTTTTAACTGACATGTAGAATTAAATGGTTATTTAGTTTCTGATTTGTGAGAAAATGAGAATGACGTAATAAAACCCTAGAAGTTAATGTTACTGATTTGAGAATGGAGCATCTCACCCTCTTACCAAGTCATTCCTGGAGAGAAGTTCCTGTGGGAGTACTCAGTCAGGACCTCACTTTCTTGAAATGAAAATACATATAAAGGGAAGAACCCAGATCTGTCGCTTCTTTCCACACATTAGATGCAAATATGACAAACTAAATTTTCACTTAGTAAGTTTTTTGAAAACAGTTTTCTAAAATTTCCTTTTTCACCTGCTTGGAAACTACTGTTTCCTCCCCTTCAAGAGGATTCAAGCAGGAAAAGTTTTCTAGCTTTCTTTTTGCTTATTAGTTAAAGCAGTAAATATCCTACACATTTAAGAAGGTGTTAATCTATGTCCCTCAATGGGTTTGTATTAAGTTGGAACAAAGGGTCCACACCAAACATCGCTAAATGCAATCTTAATCAATGCATGGAAAGCCACAATTTAGCCTTGTACTCCTAAGACCATATGGGCACTGCTTAAAGGACAAAAAAGGCAGTGTTTCACTACTGATAAGGAGTAAGAGAGGTTAGTGCCATCCAATGCTACTATCAATGATCTGTTTAGTCATGCATCTAACCTGAGCAACAGTAGAATCAGTAAAATATCCACCAACTGGATGCTGCTAAATAACTTTATGAATGTGGAACTGGAAAAGTCAGTCACAAGCAGTAATCTGCTCATCTTTGGCAAGAAAGCTGAGAGAATTCCAGCCAAGGAAACTGGAATTTAATAAAATAGGAGCATCAGGGCATGATAGTTAATCGTCATTTTGTGTTAAGGTCCATTACACTTTCAAAAGTCATTACAGTGTTAAGATACTGAGAACTTACTTGCTCTCTTGCTTTTTATTTCAAAATTAAAATGAAAGAAAAATTATCACTTCCATCTGGCTTTGCAATTCTACAAACTGAGCTATCGAAATCTGCCATTAACATACTTATCGCATCTGTCTTCACAGCAAAATGAAGACTTATCTGGAATTAAGTTGATAAGACATAAGCTGCATTTCTCAGCAAATGAGTTTTCTTGTAGTGTCTCTTTTTCTCCCTCCTAACTAATTCTTTTCTGCTTCCAGAGCATTTTTCACATTTTTGGCTCCTTTATAGAGTAGATTTAACTCAAATATTTCTGCTGTATAGCAAGAAACTAACCTTCCTAAACAAAAGCTTATTAGAAAATGCACACTGGACAGCCAGGAAAGAAAAGGCAAGAACGGACTTCAGGAATTAACAATCTTTTGGCTCTAGAAATGAGGAAGAAAAAAGAGGCTCATTACCAGATGCAGAAATGTGCATACGCAAACATAAGGAGGAGGGTTTCTCTCTGACAGGTATGGCATTGTAGTTGCTGATGCTGCACCTGTGTTTCCTCTTCCTCTCTTTTTTCCTGTCCCCACAGAAGACGATGTTTCCCACTCCCTGGAATCTCACCTTCCACCCTCTTTTTCCCCCTCCTATCCCGTGTCCTATCTATTGTTTCTCTATGTCATTTTCCAGTAGCTTTGTAAGTCCCTAATAAATAACATGTGAAGACTGGAAGTACAGCTCTACAAATTGAGGACCGCTCCATACTGTCACTGTGGCAAATTTCCTAAAGCGTCTCAAAATCCCATCTCCACTACAGCCTCATCTGGTGAATCAGGCCCCAATTCCCTCCAGGTCCTTGTGCTGCAGCTTCTCGCTTTGAGAACTGTGCCATGTGCCATGGGTTCCTTTCCCTCCTGAAACCCATCCTGTGACACACATGCCTGATTTCCCACAGACCCATGAGTTTGAGTCCCCCCATGCTACAGTTTTCATGTGCCCTTCACCCCCACCCCTAACCTATATGATATTGGTTCCCCAGTCCCCTGTGCTGCTTCCAACAAGCTTTTTCCTGTTCCTTGTTCTTCCCAACACATCTCCACTTCTTGCTATTCTCTCACGAAGTGAGCTGAAGCCAAGGTCACAGGCATAAAGGAGTGGGAGCTGCAGGGACATCTCAAATTGCACACAGGCTTTTGTTGCCTTCCCCAGCAGCACGCATTCCAAACCTCGGCACAGGATCAGTTTCCTGCTAGGATCTTAGGGGGAAGCTGGAGCAGGGTGTAGGTGCGGACAAGTGTCAAGCAGTTTAATTTTCCTGTTAGCTGGACAGTCCAAACTGAAGGATTTCGTATTGATGCTCTGTTGCAGAGATCCTTATAGCTGTCTTTGGATCTGGTGGCCTGTGACCATTTTCTGGAAAGCCTATCCACATCCTTATACTATGCTGGGCTGAAGTCTACACATGTGCCATCCCACTTCACATCCTGTGGTTTACTGCAGAAGAAACCAAACAATGCAAACCAGGACTGCTGGGTACTCTATGGACTCTGAACCAACAGGAAGGGGTTAGAGGAACTGGAAACCCTAAAGCCCAAGCTAATAAAGGACTGGAGTTTTCCTGATATTCTCAGTATCCCGTTTTTCTTTTAAAAATTTTTAGTATTTTTAAAAATACTAAAAGCTTAAAATTTCCGCAGAGAATCATCGTCTGCAGTAGGCACTTACTGTGGTTTGATGTTAGTCTCAAAACTGAAAGAGTGGGGAAGATATCAGTGTGCCTGCCAGAAGGACAGGCAGAACATAATTGCCTGAAGGAACAGCAGGGCAATCCGAGGTGTAAGTCTCATTGCAGAAAGGCATTAGTGATACAGGAAATGCTGATACAGTACATGGAATTAAGGAAGGTACAGATGAACATTTGGATATGCTGACTGATGAAAATGCCAACTGGTTAAAAGCAAATTGCTAATTTAGAGCTAAAAATGAATTACTTGGAGAACAAAGAGAAAAGAAATATAAAAATAAAGAGGATGCCCAGAAGAAATAAAAAATTGAACCACATGAAAATATGGAACCCTTGATAAGAAGGAAAATCCTGAACAGACTGTGTGAGCCAAAAGCCATTGATGTCAGTAAGGAAAGAACTGGCTGGCACTTTTTTTTTCCCTGTCTCATAGAAAGCACATAACATAATAAAACACATAGCATAACATAATCATATAATTATGTATAATTATGAAGCAGGACAAAAAGGTAGAAGAATAAATCTAAAATTCAAGAAACCACTGCAGCAGAATAACTCTCCAAAAGTAGAATTGGGGGAGTGGGGGCACAGAAATGTCTCTTTTTCCACTGGGGTTCCAAGAAGCCTGACTTCCCACAGAGTTGTTCTGCAAGCTGCTTTTTACTGTTTACCCTTCTCCTCACAGCAAGAAAACTGGAAAATTAAATTTGTGGATAACTAGCTGTTGAAGCACTACCTGTTACGGACTGTATTTTGGACTTCTGTTTGGAAATCACTAGAGCTTTCCAGTTTGAAATGGCCAGAGATAACCTAAAGCACCACAAATTTCCAGCAGGAAGCACAGTCCCCATACTCCTGCAGAGCCCATCTGCAGCAGTGGCAGTGACTTGCCAGGCAGCTCCCAAGGATGCCACAGAGCCAGCTGCCAGAGCTCTGGGCAACTCCCAGGCTCTCTGACCCCATCACTGCTCAAACCGTGAAAGTTCACCTTCAGGAACTGTTACAAATTCTGAAGGCCAGCTGGTGTGAGGTGGTTGGTGTCCCTGCTAGTAACCCTTTGGTCTTCTTATTTATGGGCCTTGGGGTGCTCTAGCCACCAGATTATGCCTGGGAACTGTGTGGAAAGAGGCAGTTGGCAAGGTTGAAATGAAGTCCAGGGATGTTTTCCAGACACTAGTTGATTCCAGTGTAATCAACTAGTGTAGATATAGCCACTGCTAAAGAACTATGGGGAAAAAAAGAAAAAGAAGGAGCTTCACTAAAGTCACTTAAGTGTTTTATGTGGTCAGTATAAGGGACAGCACTGGCATTGCCCATTCACATTATGCATTCTTTCATGAAATTCAAGCTTTGGCAGCACTGTCATCTGAGCATTCTGGTAATGAAAGCATCCCAGGAGATGGGGGATTATGCTTTGAAATGTATGCCCCATGAAAAGAAATGAGAAAGTCACTGTCAGTGTGACAGCAGGGTCACATCCTAAAAGACCTGTAGCAATAGTTCACGTTTTCCAGAGAGTCCTTGCAGTGAGGAATTGAGTGATTATCAAGAAACAGAGAGTGCTGTGGAGAGACTCATCAAATCCATTGAAATTTGTAATGACTACCCAAGCCCTGGGTTTTCCTGCTTTACTTTTTGAATGTGTTAGTCCATAGACATGGCATAAAAAAGTATAATGAGGGAGCTTTTAAGGGCTAAAAAATAATGTATTTATTGTCTCTACCACAAAAATTAATTTTTTTCTTTATGCATAGATGTGTACAAGTAACACTGAGCTTTTTCCTAGTATTTGATAACATTTTGGTCTTGTTTTGCCTCAGAACATGAAACAATTTTACTAGTAAATAAATGTCATGGCAGTATGTTGTGATGTAGTGGTTCAGATTTTCTTTTTTTAATGCAGAATTACAAGAGGAGTAAAAATGCACAGGGTGTTCAAGTCTGTTGTGATTCCTGTAGTGCCCCTGAAAAACCAGAGCAGTGATCCCAGGCTTGCAATGACTGTAGGCAGTGGCTTGTATCAATAGTCCACCTGAACTTGTGTGATGGAGCCTAAGTAGAGGGTCACTTAATAGGAGTCACTGGGGTAAAAAAAAGGAAAATAAAGAAAGCTCTTTGCTAGTTTGTGGCATACCATGGACCACTCTGATGGACAACACTGGCGATGAACTCCGCTTAGACTCTGCTCTAGTTTGGACTCTTAATTACCTGGAGTTGAAATCTGATTAATAAACCAAGATAAAGCTATTCCCAAAGCATAACTTTTAAAGTTTAAATGTAAGAGTCTTTGAAAAGTAAATAACATTTTATGTGCGAAATGAAGAAACCTTATCTGGAAGCTACTTTTAGGGATCCATCTGTTTTGCATAAGTAGTAAATGCATGTTCTGCAGTATTAATGAGGAAAAAGTGGTTGAGTTTGCTTGTGAGTTACTGTCATTTGAAGGGAAATGTGCCAAGCAACTGAACAGTAGCTCTACAAGGAAATTCTGGCCGTGTGAGGAGAGGGGCTCGCAGGAGCTCAGTAGGTCTGGTTTACATCGCCACTTCTGTAAGTGCTGCTTCAGTGACCACAGGCAAATCACATAAATATCATTGCCTCCAGATACAAGAAGAAACTGCCAGGTGTGAAGAGGGATTGTGGATTTACAGCTCATTAGTTACTTTATATGGATGCTTAAAGCTCAGGTAAATGCAAGATACATTGCCTCACTTTCAGTAAGGGTCAGAGCTACCTCGCATTTACTCTGGAGCAGTAACCACACAGACAGTTGCCATGGAGTATTAAATGAGCTGTAAATCCATGCTCATTTACTAAGTGGCAACTTGTCCATGTAGCTGTCTGCTCTGTCTGTGAAATGGGACATGATGCTTCATTTTGACTTCTTGGATATTTGTATAGACAAGAATGATTTTTTTTAATGTATGAAGCATTTGGTGCATTGGCTACTGCAATAGCAAAACCATTATTATCATAAAAATAATAACAATGGAATTACTGGAGATTAGTACATTTTAACCCTGTTTAAAGTTTTTAGCTGGAAGTTAATCTACAAAAGAGGTGAAAAAACAAAGTGACAGTTGTCTAGGACAGATGGATTCTGAAGTGTGTGCATTTGAAAGGGGAAGAAACAAGAAAGAATAACTTATTTAAGAACTTATACCATAGCAAGGTGTTAACCCTGAGGCTCATTAACACCTTCGAGGGATTGGTCTTTTGTTGACCACTTCATAGTTTATTCTAATAGTAGACACAGGTCTTGGTGCTTGTCTTCTGCATCTGCTGTGGTGTATCTGGTGTCTTCAGCCTTGTCTCCACCAGCTGGCATACAGAAGGTAGCAGTTAGTTTCAAGACAAAAAGAGCTATGGATGGAAAGTCAGACATTTCTTATAATGCCTCCATAAATTTCCCCAGCTTGTGGCATCTTGACAGACGATAACATTAAACTAAGAGCTGCATGTTAAAGATTAGTTTGTGCAAGAATGGAAGGTGTCAGCAAGGGAAAAAAATGAAGAAAAAAAATAGTTACAGCATAGGTTGCATCTAGCTAGCTAGCTAGCTAGCTAGCTCTCTCTATATATATCTATATATCTATATATTTGTATCTCATATTGATACATCATACTTGTATAAAAAGTAGTCAACATAACTGATGACATATAAATAAATGCTGGACTAGAAGTTTATTTTTGAAGTCAACCTGACACATCATTTATAATACTTGCAATGATGGAGCAGCACCTCCGTTTGGGTGGAAGAGCGGATTAAGGAGCTAAGCTAGGAAGGTGAAATTGAGAACTAGTGAAACAGGAAAACAGAATATCCAGTTACATTCTATCAAACTGTGAAATGGGATGGGAAAGCAGAATTTATGCAGGATGGAGGGAATTGCATTTTTTTTACAAAAAGGCTGAGGGTGAACGCTTTTCTTTCTAAAACTGTTCTTTTCCCCTTGTGAATATCTTCATTCATAACTATCCTGCCCTCATTGTCTCTCATATAAAAGTGAGAAGCAGTGTAATGCAAAAAAGTCTGCTCTGTTTGAGCCAGCTAAATACATAAATACATGGTGGCTAACATGAAAGATCTGCCCTTTATCTGTTCTTTACATCTTGTTGAACACACAGACCAGAAAGGTCTTGGTTTGCCTCCTACTTCTACTCCATATCATAAACACTGGATGGTGTGAAAACCTAGGCTATCAACCTCCTACACTATTCATACTCCCTCTCTGTTCTCATGGTTTGAGCAATAGGAATATGGATGCAAAAACACGGGAGCTAGAAGGAAAACAGAAACTGAATCCTCCAACAGCAGGCTTAGATTTTGCATAAGGCTTTTCATTAGTTTGCTTCTTCAGAAAGAAATAGAGATAAAATTGTCTCATGAAATATTGAAACCACTTCTGCCCATACGAATAGCTGAATGTGAAACATCTCAGTCTACCCTCTGAAACAGAAAATAAACCTTCTTATGAATATTATGAGTTATTGAATAATAATATGGCAGTAGTCTAATGCTGCTATTGTTGGACTTAAATGAGAAACCTTATTAATCATGGATTTGACAGCTCACTCAGTTATAATAATGTTTCCTGTCAATCCAAGCTCTCATTATAATTGGATCTTACTTAGAAAGGAAGATGCTCAATTGACTGCTCAGATGGAGAAAAATACAGGTTTGAAAATGAAAATATCAGTCTGAATTCTGTTTCCAGGGAGCCTGTTTATGCATTTACAAGTTGGATAACACTTTAATCCTTGCTGTGTGTCACATTTGGATGTTACTATAATAAGTTTCTCTCACTGACTAGACACCAGCTCTACAGTCATGACAGTGAAAGTGAAAGCAGGAAGAGAAAATGAAACTTCTCAGGGATGCTGGTGTAACATCACCACGACCTAGTTGCAAAGAATTAACTGAAATAGATGGCTTTTCTACAGAAAGTAGTGTGTTCAGCTGTGAATTTACAGCTAATTTGGTTTCCTGCATGCCCTCTTTTGTGGTTACTCAGTTTGCAGAAAGTATTAGGTATTTCAGGTGGCATTGAGAGGAGATTAAGTTGCTTCAAACCAAGGCAATTAAGTGTGCTGAAGGGGTGTTTACAAAGAGAGTCAGTGGCAAGGAGCTGTAAATTCATTCCCTAACTTACTGCACAATATCTTTATAAACAAGGCCAGAGACAGAACAAGCAAAAGCATCTGAGGTGGTTATCAAGGCAGAGGAATATTCAGGCTGACTGAAAGCACTTGAAAAAGCATTTTGGATAAATGTCATTTAGAA
>WAAG01006315.1:11931-25889 GCA_013390105.1 Tichodroma muraria
ATTTATATATATACACACACACTGGCTGCCTTCAATCAAGCTGGCTTGTCATATTCAGTGCATCACTGAAACAATGGAATGGGCAGAGTCTCATCTAACTTGATTAGCAAAGCATTTTTCAGTAATAAGTGATTTGACTAACATTAGTTTCTGTGGTTTTAATAATGAGAAAATTTTCATGATTTAAATGGCTTTGGTTAATGAAAGAGACCCTCGCTGATCTGAAATCAAATCATGTTGCTTGCAGTGAACACTAGAACTACAGAGGAAAGTGTTACAATAGTTTTTTATTATACTAAAGTATAATAAATAAGGATAATAATAAAGTATAAGGAAATAATAATAACACCAAATCCGTAATCTTTCTAGTGCAAAATGAAGGATTCCAGCACATTTGGGGGCTTCATGAAGTGAAACATCATCCTTAAATAATTGCACTGCTGAGTAAGGGTGGAGCAACTGATGTAATCTACCTGGAGCCGTGCAAAGCATTTGGCACTGTCCCATACAACATCCTTGTCTCTAGACTGGATTAGATGGATGGGCCACTCCGTGGATAAGGAATGGGCTGCATGGTTGCACTCAGAGTTGCATGCAATACCTCAACATCTGAACAGGGCCCAGTGACGAGTGGCATTTCTCAGGTGTCAGAACTGTGACAACCATCGTGTTTGGTACATGGACAGTGGATTGAGTGCAGCCTTGGCAGGTCTGCCGAGGACACAGAGCTGTGTGGTGTCTGACATGCTGGAGGGAAGGGAGAACATCCAGAGGGATCTGGACATGTTGGCCCATGCAAACCTCACAAAGGACAACAAGGCCAAGTGCAAGGTCCTGCACNCAAATGTGCCAGGGAGGGTGGAGAGGAGGGATGGCCTCTGGCAAATTGGTGTCTGTCAGCTAGCAAACCTTGATTTCACTATTAATGTCATGGTTCACCACACAGAAGCTTTCAGTGAGCATCAGCTGTGCTATACACACACATACACCACACACACANAGTCAGGGCAATCCCAATCCCAATCCCAGGCTGCCCAGAGAATGCCCTGGGGAGAAGATGTGGGGGTGTTGGTGAGCAAAAAGCTCAACATGATCTGTCAATGTGCACTCAGCCCTGACAGCCACACGTGTCCTGGGCTGCACTGTAAGGACAAGGACCTGCTGGAGCAAGTCAAGAGGAGGCCATGAAGATGCTCAGAGGGCTGGAGCACCTCTGCTATGGAGAAAGGCTGAGAGAGTTTGGGTTCTTCAGACTGGAGAAGAGAAGGCTCTGGGGAGACTTTAAAGCACCTTCCAGTACTTAAAGGGAGCCCACAGTAAAGCTAGAGAGGGATTTCTGACAAAGGCTTCTAGTGATAGAACAAGGGGTAATGGCTTTAAACTGAATGAAGTAGGTTTGGATTGGACACCAGGAAGAAATTCTTTACTGTGAGGGTGGTGAAGCACTGGAATATATTGTCCAGAAAACCTCTGGGTGTCCCATCCCTGGGGGTGTTCAAGGCCATGTTGGATAGGGCTTGAATCAGCCTGGTCTAGTGGAAGGTGTCCTGTTATGGTCGAAACTAGAGCATCTTTAAGGTCTCTTTTAACCCAAACCATTCTATGACACTCTTACAGATAGCTGTGCATAATTCTCCTCTTACAGACTGAGTAACCTGACCAAGGTAATAACCTAGGTCTGAGGCAAAGGACTGAAATTAATCTGGGTCTGCTGAGTCTCTTAATAGCCCTGTAACCACCAAACACTCTGTCCTTGTATCTTTTCATTACAACTCATTTAAAGTACAAGTTTTCGACATTGGGCTGTGGCATTCTCAGTTCCCCAGACAGTAAGCAGCAATCCAATGAGATCTTTAAAATAAAAAGTGCATTTCCTTCCTTTCCCTTGAAGAGTATTAAAGATTATGGGAGTATTTTTACTTCCTAATCTAAAAGACTTTTATGAAAATTTTGCTAGTCATTGGATAGTTCAGTTTCTTATTTGGTTATAAAATATGAGGCCAGATTTTGCTCTCCTTTACACCAAAATGAATTTATAATAATGCAAAGGAGAAGAGGAAATTGCTACCAGCTCTGCCAGCCTCACTGCCCAGGTAGGTTAACATTGCTTCTGGCAGTCCTAGAAAACTGTGCAGAGCCAAAGTCCACACCATAAATAGCTTCTGTGACAAAGGTGTTTTGTAAGTGACACCTTTAATGATCTGGCTATTTATAGGTTTCAAACCAGGACAAATGATGGATTTCTTGGCAGCCGCTTATCCTTACCCTTGCTAAGTGTATGGGGACGGAGGAGGAGAAGGTCCAAGCATATTTTTTCACCTTTAGCCTCTTCTATCAGCTACTGAGCAAGGACTGCCTGCTGAGTGAACTGATGGTGAGCAGGATGACATGCAAAGCCTAGGAGTCTGCCAGGAGCACTGACATGTGTAATAACAAGCTGCATTTGGAAATAAGAGATCCTGCAATGGATTTGCAGTGGTATTAAGCACATCCAGCCCAAGCTAGGGCCAACGTGCTCAGCTCCCAATCAGCTATCCAGAAGATGCAGTCAAGTATCAGAAGTGTTCAACATAAACAATCCCAACAAAATCAATTGAGTCCGCTGGATGGCAAATGACCTGCAACACTAGGGCACTCATTTAGGTGTCTAAATGCAAACCAACAAATGACAGGCTCTGTTGAAGTCAAGTCCTTGGAGTCTCATTCCCCAAACCTTTAAAGAAATGATTTCACATCTCTTTAGTTGCAACAAGGGAGCTTGAGATGCAAGGAGTAAACTCATGAATGCTTCTGTGCTCTGAACACCTTGAGGGTTGATTTGTACAGATATTCCAGCCTATCAAACCCCACCATAAAACTGCTGCCAGAAAATATTCCTCAGCTTTCTACGCTAGCAACTGTCCTGTTGTTTCATTAGACTGATCACAGGCTAGAAAATCCTCAAAGGACATCACTGTAAACATTCCTGAACAAACCCAAAGGATGGGTTCTTGCAGAAGAAATACGGGAGTGAGTAGTAGTTAGAGAACAGCTGCAGAACAGGGCATTAAGTCAGCTCCACTGCAGTCAGAATGAACAAAGGCTTTTTGCTGCACTCTAATACACACACATAATATGACTTGCTTTATTAGAGTCTTTAGAAATCACGACCCTTCTAATATGAGGCAGTGTTGCTCGGTAAGCAACATGGACAAGAGCCCAAAAATCAAACAAGCATGCTTCTATATACTCCAGTAATTTGCCATTTTACTTAGCTTAATGAATTTTACAGTGCCTAGGAGAATAGAAATCATGTGTTATGAACTCAACAATATATCCTCAGATGCCACTTAAAAAGGCAGACATGGAGCACTCTGTGCTTTTCTGTGTTTATGGATGTGCATGCATATGTATATATTTACACAAACACATATATGTTACATATGTATGTATGTCCATATACATTTACATAAGAAGCCAGCTTCTCAAATATGAAATATAAGATTATTAGACGTGGTTGCACTACAAGGTTGATCTAAGATACTGCAAACAACCCTCAAATCAAAATCCCAACCCTGAATAGCATTGCTCATTTTAGTGCAACATTTCATGCAGTTTAAGGGGAGCAGGTAAGCCAATGGTGCTACAGTGAAGAGTAATAGTGAACAGGATACACAGAATAAAGTGAAAATAAAGTGAATCAGAAAAGAAGTCAGCCTGTAGCAAGCTACGTTAAGATTTGCTTCTGCTTTTTTTCTGTAGGCAGATGAAGATGCTGATACAGATCATTAATGTTCTTAATGCTAAGGTCACCAGTAGTGTATGAGGTTGTTTGATCATGTCATCGTAAAATGCTTCTGAAGTGTGCTGTACCTTTTTTCTCTTTTAATGTCTGGTTTCATTCACCCTTGACCACCTTTGTTCTATTCTAAATCATGACAGAGATGGATTGAGGGAAAACGAAACAAAGTCCAAGACACACACCTGCTACATCACATCCTTGAAAAGTATTGAAGAGAATGTTTGCAGAGGGCCCTTAACTGCAAAAACCAACTAACACACCAAATCCCCATATATTCTCCCTTGTTCCCCTTTTATGTCTCTGAAAACAGAAATTTCTTCCTGAAAAAACCTCTTCAATCTGTGGTAATGGGGTTCCAAAAATTCATGGGCTTTGCAGACTGCTCCAAACCCCCCAAACCTTACCCAAGAAGAAAGAGAAAGGAGTCAAGTCCAAAGATGATCACTGGCTACAGAGAACCTGGGGTCACACTGGTGCTGGAACAGAAGCCCCTGACATGTTCAGGGAACCAAGGAGGCCAATTCCCAGCACATGAGAGGGGCAATGTCAAAACAGGCTACGTGTGTGCTCTGAGGCTGCTCCTGTGTCCCTGTAAACAGGGAGACAAGCCCCGGGTGGAAGGGCATGCTCAGGACAGATGCTTCTAGCCATGGTGGCAAGAGCATGACAGCAGGGGACCAGAGGGACAGCAGAGGACCACTGGTAAGAGCAGGCTGCAGACATGATTGAAGGACACTCTGAGAACCCAAAGGGTTTCTTGTCAATTTTCCAGGAACCCAGAAATCTGGTACCTTAAAGAACTCAGCCCTCAAAACTCATTGTGAGAAATGGAAAACAGGCTTTTTGAACATAACATTCAAATTTCTGGAAAAGTTTGCTTTAAACAGACAACCATCAGATTCTGATTGACTTGGGCATACAACAGAGCAGCATTAGCTCAGTACTGAACTCACTATGTGTTGCTGGTGCCATCAGCAGATGTATTTTACAGGTGTTTAGTTTTGCTCACTCACATCTAAGCAATTTCATGATTTAAAAAATCAAAGCTGATTGACTGAAACAAAAAGTTTGAAAAAGTCCCATTTTTCAAGCTCATTGCAGAAAAATATCTTGTCTTCTAGGAAGTGACTAATGGTATGCATAAATGATTTTCCCATTTCAGGAAAAACGTGAAATCTCAAAGTGCTAAAAATTGCTTCTGATGGTCCAGAAGGCATCCCTTCTCACCCCGTACTCATTTGTAACTGTAAAAGCCTTAATGAGTAAAGCATCATAATTTCCAATTTTAACCTTCTTATTCTCTTCCCTGAGGTAAGAATGCAAAAATAACATCAGCTGGCTTCACCCAATGTCTAGAATTGCTGCTTCTCTACATAATGCAGTATTACATTCATGACAATAATAATTCACCATATTTGAGCTGAAAGGTGGTCACAGCACCATCAGGAGCCCTAGGAAAATCCACAATAAGATAAAGCACCCCTACAATCCAATCTGAGAAGGATCTGTACAGATATATCATACATCTGTATCTCAGTGGTTCCTCACTCTGCTTAATTAAAATGCTCATTACCTATGCTTTTACAACTTTCAGCATCTCTAGAATTGCTCTGTACAGTATAACCTTGGGTTTTAAGGAAGATGGACTGTCATAACTTCAAATACCCCATCAGAGAAGCCTCCAGTTGTAACCCAAGCCACAAGTAGTCTTTGCACCCCGTGCAGTGGAGAAACAACTTCAGCATAGAGTGCACCACCAGTGACAGCACTGTCTGGTATTCAGCACACAATTTCACAGAGTGCATAAAACAAAGTCTGAAGCAAACACAGGTAAAAACAACACTGAATTTGTATTTTCAAATTAAATGTTCTTTCTAATTTGATACAGAGAAACAAGTGACATCGGCTGGGTGGCAGTTCCCAGCGGTTTAACCACAGCTTCAATACTAGAATTGGAATGCAGCATTGTTGGATTAAGCTATTTCCAGTGTTATTCAGTTCTGCTACAGAACTCTGCATGCAAATATACTGTCTTAACTGCTATGTTGTTAAACTACTGTTGTGATAAACTCTTATTCTTAAAACTTGATGTAATTTCCCAGTTTGCTCTGGACACTGCTCCCATGTCTCCAGCCTCTAAGTTCATTACTCGTTCTTGTGATGTTTTCTCTGCTGTCTTGGATTATCCCAGAGAGTTATTTGGGTATAAGAAAACAAATGAACTTGAATAAGAGGTCAAAGGCTAAGACTGGCATAAGCTGTCTTGAGTAAACGACATAACTTTACCTAAAGAACTGTTTCTCTACAAAAATACAGTCACAGCATAGACAGAGCCACCCCTTCCCCTCCAGTCTAGCTTAGATCAGGCACACCAGACTCTCAGCAGTCAGGGAATCCATTGCTTCCTTTTCTTAACTTCTCTTGAAGTTCAAGGTTTGCCAGGCTACAATAAAAACCATCCTGGGTCTACTCCCTATGATAACCATAGAGAATCCTGCAGGTATGACCAAACATAAGAAAAATGAATCAGAAGTTACAAATTTGTGGGTGATGCTCTGAGAAAGGCAGAAAAATGGTTTGGTTTGGGTTGTGCTTCTCTTTGCTAGATGAGCCCTTCTCTCTCTTTGAAGCAGCCAGCAAATAACTCATGACATGCAAAAACTTCTGACTGCAGTGGAGGAAGAGCTCAACCCTTGGTCCAACCAAGGTGGTTCAGCTTTGCTTGAGCCACCTTGGAAGCAAGCACAGAATTCTCTCAGCCTTTCTGACTCAAGCCCAAACTATTAATTTTAAAAGAGCAGAAACAAAGAACTTGTTCACAGATGATTTTCAGCTGGAGCCAGCAGAAGAAGGTAAAGGAAAATAAAATGTCAAAACTTTTGACTCATGTCTCTCAATAAACATGTTTTGCTGTAATATCACAATTATTTTCAAAAGCCCTGAATTTTAACTCTTCCAGCTCCCCCAAACTGACACAAGAAATAATGGTTTTCCTCCTAAAGATTTGTTCTTTAATCACTTTAGTTGCTATCTTCTGCACACTCAGGAATGGTGTTCCCAGCATTGACAGTCAAAGACCAATCTAATTGTTGTTTACAAGAATACTGTTTCTCTGCAGAGGAGTGGGAAATCTCTGGATTTATAGAATCTGTGTGGATTATAGCATTTTATCTGTCTTTTGACTAACTGGCAAAAGTTTATAATGGCTTGCAGCAGTGTGAAAAAACAAATCAAATAAAAGAGGGTGGGTGCTCGAATTAACTCCTCATACACCTTGCTTTTAGAAATCATTCATGAAACACTGAACACAACATTATCTGAACATAAATACAGCCTCAGTATACTTTGTTGGCAGTGACAGCCAAGATCAATACTGGAGACCAAATGCCAACAGTAAAAGGGTATGTCAGTCAGTATTTCACTGACTAACTGCCCTTATCTGAAGCTCTCATGCTTCACTGGGTGAAAATACAGCCATTGATCTTAGTGTCACAACTCAAATTCTTCATATATCAACTAGTTTCCCCCCCATCCCCCCTTCTCAACTGAATTTCTGTGCCACTACTTATTTTTATGATCAATATTTCTATCACTCTCACATGAACTACACTTTTATTATATTAACCTTTAAGTACAATTTTTAACATATCTGTTTGGTGTAATGTCACATGTTTTAACTGAACATCTCTTTTACTATTGCCAGAGATACAGATGAAGTTCAGGTTTCTTAAAGCATTTGTGGCAAAACTACTCTGATTAGTAGATAAATCCAGCCTGTGCAGTGCCCGAGGAGCTGTCTGTGGCTGTGCAGGTGTGCTTTCAAGGATTCAGCTTCCCTTTCCAGGAATTCACAGCTCGGCTGTAAGAATTTTTCTCTGAAGAGTTTTTCTTAGCAATTGATCTGACTGCTTTACCTTAAAGCATTTAAGTGTTGGAAATTAGCATGACAAAAATCCAGCCGTGCAAACAGTCCTGTGTCTGAAGGAGATTGACTGCTCTGCTAAAAAATCCCGAGTACTAGGAGAGGGTTTAATGTATGTAGTGTATATGGATCAGGCCTCTGGCTTGCTTTATGGTCTCTGAATTTCTCTTTTCCTGTTTGCAAATTGCAAATATGATACAAATATGATAAGTACAGCCTAGTTTGGCTAATTACTTTGGATTTAAATATCAATGAAACCATATTGCAGAAGTAGTAAATGTAATTGTCTGATCTACATTAAATGCTCTGTGAGATTACTCATTAATAAAGTAATTGAAGTTAAATGCTCCTAGATCTTTAAGTAAAAAAACATTAGATGGATGATAAAAAAACATAAAGCATTGTAAAATATATTACTGTCTTAGGGAATAAGTTTTCAACTAAAAATTTGAGGGAAATTATTAAAAATTGCAATAAAACTCTCTCCTTCTCTGTTACCGTAACGTAACACTTCTCACTAGCTCATTCACACAACTTAGTGAAAATTACAGCAAACTATTACTCCTGTCTATTTTGAACCTAATACAAACAGGGTAATTCCTTGATTATTTGATTATCAGAGATAGAATCCTTGAGCTACGTGGGTTTTACTGCTCCAGAGACATTTTCAATCTTACCTTAAGAACTACCAGAAACTAAAATCAGTGAGACACACTAAGCAATGCAAAGACTATTTTATTTTTTAAAAATTATTATTATTTAAAGTTTCAGTGTATTATGTTAGTGCTACAATTTTAATGCAGAAGTTGATGTCTCCCAAAGGAAATCATTCTACCCCAAAATGTTTCATCAATTATTGCGTTGTTCCATCATTATCCAAATTGTCAAAGCAATTTCATTATAAATCCCACATAAAGTAGCACTAAGGGGTAATGGCAAAATGGCTTCAGTCCCTGTAGGACCATCTCAAGAAAAATAATTTCAGGCAGAGAGGAAACAGCGCTTTGTTCTTGTGCTGCGGGAGGGAAGTTTTTCTTTCTTGGCTACGCCTCCACGACACAAAAAATCCCCACAAACGGGGACTGCTCTAGCAAGAAGCAGGGAAAACTGCACTCTGTACACAAGCTGGTTCATTTAGGGATCCCACAGCAAAGGCTTAATGGTAACGGGACTGACTGGAGCTGGATATGTAAAAAGGCTTAATTTCTCAGCTGCAGAGAGCTCTTCAAGGGAAGAATGTGGTGGGAGGATGGGAGGGGAAAAGAGCGTGCGCCCACGGGCCGGCGCGCACAGACGGGTAGGATGGAGACGTCTGTTTGTACATAAATAACCTCTCAGTTATAGTCAAAATTTTCCTTTATCTGTCCAAAGCTGTGTATTTAGCATTAGCACACAGACTTCAGAAAGTAAGATGTCTGGGCTGCTGTCTCTAATGATAGATAAAAAGGTATAAGGTGAGGATTTCCTTCAGAGCAGGGAGAAGTCATGAAAATACTTATTTTTTAAAATTAATTCTGCGAAATTAAAATATTAATTGCATAGCATCTGTGTATGTAGGTCAGGAGGACAAAACACATTGACCTTTTTTATGGTTAGAAACATCTTTTGGGTGAAAGAGTGGCAGAAAAGGTGCAAAGCCAAAAGGAAACATAAGTAAATAAAAGGGTAAGGAGAACTCTACAGACCATGAAATACTCATACACCAGAAAAAATAACCCATCCCTAGACTGCAAACAGTTCAGAAGAAACTTAAAACATGAATATTCAAAGAAAACAATCCTGTTTTAACTAATGAACACAAGGAGAGGCAATAAAGTGGTTGCTGGTTGGGGGAATTTCATTCTATTTCTGCCTTTTATAGAAGGAAAATCACTTCTCTGTGCCACAACAGAAGAATATGAAAAATGACTACAGAAGGGAATTTTTGAGGCTTACTTAACATTTAATGAAGGGTTTGAGGTTCTTGTGTGAACACCACCACAACAGGAACTAATATTAAAGACCAATTTTTATATGGCTGAAATATGACCTTCATCCAACTATACTTACTATAGTTTATTCCAAAGATATCTACTGCCAAGTTTACAAGTCTCTCAAGTTCACCTCCTTAAAACATATTTTTTATAAAAATGCACTAATTAAACTTGCCAGAGTTTTAGGCCTTTATTACCAGTTATAAATAAAAATTCTTTTTATTTCAAGGTTCCATGCTGCAGAAAGCCTCAGGGTAAAATGAAACTTTAAGTGACTGGAACAATGAACACAAGATTCTTAAATTCTTTCTGCAATTCTGAAATTCCTGTGGCTTACCAATTCAGTCTCTCTTTCCTTTTGCTGTACTCATATCCCATGACAGAGACACAGAATTTAAACCTCGTATTAGGGATAGATAACACTGTATTCTGGATATAAAATACATCATCAGTGGCCACATCAGTATATCAGGCCATCTCATCAGCAAATATTAAAAGAAATAGTAAAAATTAAACATGTAAATGGAGTAGTGACAAAAATTAGTCTGCTTGCCTTTCCTCCCCTTCTAGATAAAAAATACCTAATATGGAGAAAAAGAAAAAAAATGCTGTATCTGAGAAGAAAACTCTTACATTTGCTTTTTTATCCTGTTGTCCATCTTTGGATGCCAGTAAAGGAAAATCAGTGTCTTGGTCATACTGTCCTTGAGCCTGTTGCCCCTGCCAAAGGCAGTGCCACCCCAGCCATGAGAATTACACAAAAGCTCCTGAGGTGTTAAGTACAGTGTGGCTGGACCTTCAAGAGGACTGACGGAATCTTTTCTGCCTTCCANGCCTCGTCTTTGCTTTCAAGTTACACTTCCTGTTTACAGAGAGAGAACAAGTATGAAACCGAACCCCAGAGTAGGATGTTAGGACCACACTCAACGTTTTGCAAATCAATTTCAGGTCAGCTCTTGTTTTTTTGAGTCATTAGGGTTTTTTCCTTACTGTGCTCGAAGACCTCGGCGCTTGTTATCATTGACTGCCATAAAGAAAAAATACTTAAAAAAAATACACATTATAGCTATGGGTCCCATAATCAGGGAGCAGATTCCTTGTTGGTGTTAAGGGTTCATCATGGACCAGGTTCCACACTCTCATTTGGGCCACTCCAAACCACCATGACTTCTGTGTGTCTATGGATGCATTTCCAAATCTTTCCAAAATGTCCACTGCTCTGGAGCAGCTGAAAGCATCAACCCTTTGGTGATTTTTCACCATTAACAGTAGCCAAAAAGCACTCTGATGAATACAATTTAAATATGGGATCCACTGAGCGAGAGAGGAAAGAAAATAATTTACATGGAACCAATTGACATTGTCCATCAAGATGCTTCATATGATCCCTAAAAGCACAATTTCAAATGAAAAAAGTAATACATGCAGCAATTAGATACCAGTAGGGTATGACAGGTCACTAACCAAGAGCAGGTTGCAGTGAACCAGGGAGAGAAAAGAAAGACAGATTACAAAATATCAATAAAACTAATGTGACTGTCATTGATGGGATTAACTCTCTCAGACCAGAAGCTGAAGCAAAAGGCAAAGTTGATATTCCATTTATTGTCAATTCCCCATCTGTACTTGTCACATGAAATGGTCGTTTTGCCAATCTTTTTTTGCTGGAAAAAATATTTTGAAGAACTAAGAAACAATACTTCAAAGGGAAAAAAATCAATTCTGACAGTGGTGAGACAGGCCTCTGTCACAGGTGATAAGAAAAAGGACATTAAAAATATGTAGATATTTATATCACATAACACAAAGCACTTTTCTAGAGACATGTCCAATTTGAGTTACTATATTGCACAGTTAAGGTGATGGCATATGTTATCATTTCTCCCCAAGAGCAGAAAGAGATACTTACATTTCAGCATGTGAAATATGCTATCACCAGGCAGGTGGGAAGGAACTGCATTCAATTTCTACAACCACATTTTCATGAGCTGGCATTTCATGCAGCCTAAGCAAAGGGTGAGCACACTGAATTTGAAGGATTTCACTTCTCTGGTTACACGTTTTCAAATCTGTTTTAAAGAAGCGCATAATGCTGGTGATAACTTTTGGTCAAGAGGGGCATTGAATTTATTAAATTTCCTTTTTTTAAAATAAATGAGTTCATAACCTATTCTCATGCTTATATCTAAGAATACTGGAATGCTGAAATGTGGAGAATATATTCTATAAAACTATTTCTAAATGCAAAGCATGGAGAGGAAAACAGAAATCCTTTTAATTAGTTCTTAACTTGCTTTTTGAATAACACATATGCAGGGGTTTCAATTGTATTTTCTCTTATTGTTAGTACTTGTGAACACTTGTGGTTCATTGACTGAGTCTCATTACCCCTGGAGATTGTTTGTTCATCTGTTTGTCAGAATTTAATTACTGGAGCACAACCACTGGTATAAGGATGTTCATGTGAGAGCATAATATTTTTCTCTTCTCCATCTAATGTAGATCTATTTTCTCTCTAAAAAATTGCTCTTAATCAGCTTTTCACTGTGTAGGAACAGCACATTTTGTATGAGAAGGAGGGGTCTATCAGAGGCACAAGTGCTGCTCTGCAGCCACCTCTGAAAATACACTTTCTCAATCAAATGGATGAAGAACTCAGCAACTCCTGACTTTTTATTCAGAAATGCAGTCAATGTCTGCTGTACTCTCTGATCACAAACTCTGCTTTCCAGCTGCATTGCTGAAGCAGAAGTCCCCTGAAAAATGCAAGGGCAACACCACAGGTGACAGAAAGGAATCACATCTGACTTGCTGGAGGCAGCAGCAGTGTGCTGTACTGCCCACTTGCCCTTCACCAGTAATCTCTGCCCACAGTCCCCCCCCCAAAAGACTCCTTACAAATTTAGCTCAGAAGACACTGTGCAAATCTCACATAACTCTACAGTCACAAAGATGTAGCTCTGAATGACACACCTGCATCTGTGTATTCAAACAGACAAGAAACCAAAGCTCACACCTTCACCTAGGGAGAAAACCACAGGTTCACATTTCACCAGGCTGTCACCCAGCTTGAGTTATTACCTGCAAATATGTACCACAAAATATGAGGGCAAGATAAGTAAGAACCTGCATACTGTATTTCAACTAATGGAATGGCTTTAAGGCCCAAATTTCCAAAACTAAGACAAAGTATAATTTTTTATCAAATAGCTTGAAAAAACTATTTTCAAATAATTTCAAAGCTTTTCTTAATAAGCATGCAACAAAAATATTGTATTAAGTTTTTCCTCTTGAACATCCTCAACTACTGAAACACATTAAATCTGAAAAGAAATCAACCTACAGAAAATTAATGGTATTTCAGCAAGACATAACTATTCTTTCACCACAGTTCTGTTTTCTAGGTAGGAAGACCAATTTTTATCATTTGCTATCACACATTCAGTCTGAACAGAAGAAAGTCACAGAGAATATTAACACACATCAACAAGTCAAAGTGAACCATTTGATATCCACACAGAGTATAGTTTAATTCTGCATTTTCTTTAGCATTTATTGCGGAAACATACCTCTCAAACTGAATCCATACCAGTGTCTTGCCCTTATTTTACAATCCCCATAAATGACAACGGTCTCCTAGTGTTGCTATTTTAATGGCACTACTTAGCAGCATTCAAGGGTATAGAGTAGGACTCAAGAGGCTGAGAATCTTATTTGAATGCATAATAAAGAAGCATCTGAAGTTTTACTAGGTTTATTAAATTGTTTATGGCTATTTTGATAGAGGCTGTTAAATTAGTCATCCTAAAAAAAAATAAAAGGAAAAAGAAAAGAATATGTAACACTGGCTATTATCAAAATTTTTATATGAGTCTAATAACAATGATACGCTTTATTTTAAAAGCCCTGATTCTCGGAGTCTTATTTATATGGGTATCTTGGCTTTCATTTTCATATAAAACAGCCGTTGAATAAAGCTCAGAGTGACATGAATTGTTAAGGTTCAGATATCAATAGGCAACTAAAAAGGATGCAACTATTTTAAAAATTTCTCAATTTTTAAGCCTCTGAAAATCTTGTGACATCTGATTCATGAATTTCAGAGTGGCTACACTGACATCTCCACTTCAAAGCTTTCTTTTTTCACCATATATCTAGACTGCAAAAATTAATTTCCTGAATCTTCTGAGTCATTTCATTTAACAATTTAAGAAGACAAACAATGCAGGCGGCCCTTCCACTGCCCGCTGCGGCGAGTCAAATTGTGCAGATAAACAAAATG